>JAPSGF010000004.1:27649495-27760516 GCA_035772895.1 Perdix hodgsoniae
CCCCCCCCCCCCCCCCCCCCGAAAACAAAGACCAAAACAAGCACGGCCTGCTAAAGCTATGCTAATGCTGCCTTTCAGGCAAAGCAGAGGCAGCGCTTGCTGTAGCCTTTGCAACTCAGCTGCAAATAACCACTCCCATACTTAGGAAGTACCAAGGACAGAACAACCAAGTCTGCCCATCCATTCCCAGCAGGAACTTCTCCATGAGCTGTTCCCACCTCAGGGAGACAAATGGAACCAAAGCTCCTATAAATTCTTTGAGGACTGAGGAACAGCACAAAGAACACATATCTATCTTAAAAAAGTCTATCACCAACCAACACATCATCTCAGTGAATAGTTTCGGTATCCCTCGGTTCCTTGCAAAAGTCTGTTGGCACAGGCAGGTACACGTGCAGCCTGAGTTCTTGGCAGGAAAATAAAGATTTGTGGGCTAAGAGGCCACAGAACTTGCATTAGTTCACATCCCACATGGCACGGATAAAAATATCTCCTCTTTGAAGTGCAGCATGACTAGAATGTTAGAAAATGTTTGAGTATCATTTACGTGTTTCCAGAGACAGACAATCCTGGGACTGCTTGTGTTAGTAGTGAGCTACTCCAATGCTTCTGTTAGTGCTTTAATCTAGAAGATATCTTTAGTTTGTAACAGAGAAGAGAGAAAGCACTAACACTTTTTCCCCAAAGAAAACAAAGTATGGTTCAAGAAAAAGCACAGTAACCTCCCAGCAGGGTAATAAAGTATTTCTGTGACCCCTGTAAATGAACAGTAGAATTTGACAGTTTCCTATTCTTCATAATTTCAGGGTTTTTAAAGTCAGACCTACTGAGCTACAGTAAGAACAAAGTGAGAAGTGTGGAGATGAAAACAACATCCTTAAGAAATACAGTCCAGCAGCAAAAGAAAGTTCTTTGTGCTTTACTTCTGATGAAAATGTAATGGAAAAGTTGGAAATATTTCAGTACAAGAAAACTTGGAAAAGAACATCTGCATTAAACGGTAATCAAAACAAAGCCAGGCAATAACAGATTCAACTCACAAAACCTGGTATTTTATGATTAGGTAACAGAATTGACCAATTGATGACACAGACAAGACTGTAAATAGCACCATATTCGTATTTTCAGTATTTGTCATTTTCTATCCTAAAAATATCTTAATTAGAGTGCATTATTTAAAATGTTCCCTACTGCTTCAATGTCTCTGTGTCACTGCTATTTCTATGTGATCCATGAGTTGTTGTACTGAATTCTAGAAATGGAAGGGGTTGGTTCAAGTAGAGCTAAGAGACTAAAGAACAACGCAGCAGCAAACTAAATACAGACATCCGAGTCCACAGAATTTTTTTAAATCTTATTTTCTGTGCTCACTTTGGCTACATATAGAAAAAAAATGTTGCCCTGAAACTGTTCGCAGTATTTTAACAATGTATTTGTCCTAACAATTGTATTATCCAAAACAAGTCACCAAAATAGAAGCAATACTTTTTACTTTCCAATAGAAGAATTTCTAAACTGACTGATTGGAAACTACCATTCAAATGCTGAATTTTTCAGTGAACAAATTCACCATCCTAGTTGAAAATTTTCTCTTCTAATACCTTATCAGGCGTAAAACCAATATTTTCCCCAGCCTCTGAGCCAGAGGCTATAGCAAATATCTTTCCAGAATGACTGAATTGCTTCCTCAGACAGTGATACTATCTCTTTCTCACTGTATGAAGATCAGCTCTAACAGTGAATTCTGTTCTTGACATGTTGCTTTTCCTTCGAGAAATCCCTGTTCAGTCTATTCATTGCTGTGTTCTTGTCATAAGCACAACACACGCTTTTTTTCAGAATGCTTCAGGTATGTTTGAATAATAGAGATTTTTACTTCACAACAACAAAGACTTAACTCAGTGTTCCACAAGGATGTGAATAACCACTATGTAGAAACTGAAGCAGACAAAAGTCAACAACACACACCATATAAGCAAGCACACAGTGGGATAATAGAGGGTATCTCTAATTGCTGTTTAGTGTTTTAATAATGTGCTGACAAGCATCTCTAAAATATTTAAGGCAGGCATGCATGAAAGACTTTACAGGAAATACTTTTGTTCTGATTTTAATACCACTGTCTTTTGTTAAAAGGTAATTATCTTACAAATTGCTGTGCCTCAGGATTCAGTCTTTAGATAATTAGCATTTCTCTTTAATTGCTTTTTGTTTTGTTTTTGAAATGCATATTTCCCTAACAGCATTCCCAGTAATCATAATCCCCATTAACCACATCAACCTGCCAAGAAAGTTCAAACTGATTTACATGCGCTTTCAGTGCAAAATTCACACCACCTACAATTCCTCATTTAAACTTACAGTAAACAAAACAACCTTTCAAGCATTTTGATCTTTCGTTCAATGGGATTTCAAATTCAGTTTTTCCCATGTTTTTACTGATGCTCTCTCTTTCACCTCAAGTAGCTTGATACGATTCAAACATCTGCATAAAACACCAGCTTTCCACTGGAATTATGTCACCAAAACCAAAACCTCCTCCAAACTTTCACAGGATACTGTCAAAGGCAGAATTTAAATAGAAGCCATGAAAGGCATGGTTGGGTATTGTAATTTCATGAATATTAGAGACAATATATGTGTAGTGCTACTTGTTCAACAAAATTTGTATATGCTGAATATATCTGTAGAATAAATACTGAATAGATTACTAAAATTCAATCATATGAAACCAAAGTTATTTATTCAGCTTAAAATTGTGAGGAATTATAGAAACAAAATATTTACTTGAAAATCATGCACAACATGAAATATCATGAAAGAGCATACCACAGTATATCCAAAAGATTGCATACATGCTGTAAAGCTTAATTATAGAAGCAACTACTCCTTGCCTAGAACATGACAAAACATAAAATTGAAAAGATAATTTCCTACAACCTTTTTAGGCTTTACAGTAACTAAATGGTACGACTGTTTGCAAATATGGTTTCTCCTGCAAATTTACTCTTTTATTAATTTAATGTCATGCTGTCTTGGAAAATCCCAGACCAGTAGTTTTCTAGAAATTTGCATGTATTTTATTTATTACTTTTTAAATGCTATAGCAGTACAGAAGTACAAAAAGAAGGGTTTTAAAAGCTTCAGAGTGGCAGTTTGCAACTTGTATCATAGCAGAAATTCTGTTAGAAAGTAGTGATATGCAGTTCAAGAATGGTTCTACAAATTCAGAATGCCAGGAGGGATTCTCTAAGGACAACTACATTTAAAAATAATTTTTTGAAAATAACAAACTTCTGCAGTATTATATGAACCCTGTAACATTCTGACAGAACACCAAAAAACAAACAAACAAGAAAAAAAAATCCACAATAAAGAAAACTTGAAAAGGATCACACAACAATTTAGCTGTTAGGAACCAAATATTTTTTCCTTCAAATTTTGAAGCAGAAACCTTACAGACAGGCTTATGTGTTAAAAAAACCCTCAATTCTACATTACAATATAATTTGAACCAATCATTAAAGGATTTAGAGGAAAGCCATGTGGTGTAAGCATTATTATTATTGAGATATATTATACCAAGCTGAACCTAATCCAAAGGCTATACTCAATTTTGGAATACTTCAGATCCTCATTTAATGTAGTCTGAGACAAGATCTCTGTTGTGCAAGTAACGCTGTGTGCATGGCTAAATCTCCAATCTGGACTGTTCTGAAAGTGTTATTTGTCAGTAGTTGGCAAAGACAGAATTGGCCTTAACTAAAAAAAAAAGATTCTAGAAAGTGCAGTTACATAAAAATTTGGATGTATAACATCCTCAGCAAGCACACTGCCACTTACAGCAGAACCTATTCACTGTGCTAGCAGGATGTCATCACGAAATGATGAATCTGGGAATTTGAAATGACCTAGAAGAAAGTTAAAGAAAACTTAGAAGATTTACATATGGCAGGAGAAGCATGTGATTTTTCATTCTTTGGCGTCATTTGTTTTTATGCCAAATCATCAGCACAGATCACTAACGCTACCTAAAACTGACAGCTGGTGGAGAAGTACAAGCCACTCCGTCCTTTACAAGGATTCTGTGAGGAACAACTCAGTACTATTGAGCTGGGCACCTAAGGGCTGAGTACCTTAGCAAAAGTACTACCAAATACATCAAGTGTCCACAGTAAGCCAAAGATCTCAGAAAAAAGACTAAAAATGATGAACAGTGTACTGCATTTCATTGAGTCCCTCAGAATCTGATTCTTGAACCTAAACAGAGAGATGTAATAGAAATTTACAGGAACCAGTTTTGAAGTAGAATCACAAATTCCAGCTTTCATTAGAAACAATTACAGAGTCATAGAATGGTTTGGGTTGGAAGGGATCTTTAAGATCATCTATTCTAACCCCCTGCTATAGGTAGGGACTCCTTCTACACCAGGTTGCTCAAAGCTCCATCCAGCCTGGCCTTGAATGCTTGCAGGAAGGGGGCATTCACAACCTTTCTGGGCAACCCATTCCAGTGTCTCACCACCCTCACAGTAAATAATTTCTTCCTAATACCTAATCTAAATCTACTCTCTTCCCGTTTAAAACCATTTCCCCTTGATCTGTCACTATCTGCCCTTATAAAAAGTCCCTCCCCAGCTTCCCCTACAGATACTGGACAGCCACTATAAGGTCTCCTCAGAGCCTTCTCTTCTTCAGGCAGAAGAGCTCGAGCTCTTCTGTAAAGATTAGGAAATTTCCAACACTTCAAAGGATAACTAACTTTCCAAAACGATAGCTAAACTTCAGTCTGAGACGAGATGTGTGCGTGTGCATATTGATGAAACTAAATTGTTCTGGAAGAAGAAATAAAACAGTGCTTCTTTCTAATTGTGGGCCAGATGTGCTAATTTAAAATACCTGATACTTTATTTTGCACAAAAATACCTCTAATGGTGGATTCTGTCTAATGTGTTTCAGTAGGCAAATGTGCACAGGAATGCAGCAATACTTCTCTAAGTGCTGCTAGCAACACAATAGCATTCCTCTTTCTTCAGCTACCAAATTTTGTTACTTCAAATAAATTTAATGCTGTACACTTAATGCAATTTAACATAATGCTTAATTTATTAGCAAGCATTAAAACTATTGTGCAAGATATTAAAATATAGCATTAACAAATTATACTTAATACATAGGTTACAAATCTCCTCAAAACAATTTCAGATGACTGCAGGAATTACATCAAGAAAAATATGACAGGAAATCATTACAGACTGATTAATTAAAAGATGAGAGAAGAAGCAAAATTAAATGCAACCAAAATTAAAGAGCACCAATCACCTTTGTTATGTTGTACCTAGTAAATTTTTAGTTGCCTATTTCTAGATGTCATCTATACGACTTAGTTATCAACAAATGAGAGACAACAGCTGCAGTATTAATAAAACTCTTGTTTTAATGGTTAAAGTTTCTTAATTAGAAGAAAGTCACTACCTAAGTCCAATTTATTTATTTGTTTATTTATTTATTTAGGTATTTAATTTTTACCGCACTTATTCCCTGAAAGAGAACTAACCAAGCAGAGAGAAAAATTCAGGGACAATAAAGAGATTTTCAGACCACAAACAGGAAAGATAATATTGCTACATTCTTAATGGATTTAGAGTAGACACTAAATATATTCCTAGAGGTTTCCCTGATGACACCACATTACCCAACAAGGAATGCTGTGATTGTTTTTGCTATCAGACTGGATTCATTTAAATTTAATTCCTCCCCTTCTATGCTATATTGGCATATAGCCATTGATTCTGAAATATTTTTCAGCATTCCAGTTAGTAAATTCTTTTAAAATAATCTTTTTCTCTTTTTTCCCCTCCCAGGTTCATCTCTTTTCCTTACTACCATGTATTTTAGGTTCCCTCCCATACATGGAGGGCTTAACATCACGTGGTTCATTTAATGATCTTTTCAGTCCTCAGTCCTCTGGCCAATAAGAGTTCAAAGACTTTGAATTCCCTAATCCTAAAGGGATAATTAGATCTTTCCCATCTTTGTTCCCTCAGTGGGATCTCTGTTCTCAGAATTGTACCAGGGCAGCCTGAGGTCAATACCACTCTGTGGCATTACCTTCCCATAAAGGGAACCAAGATGGTTCTTGATAGTTATCTCTTCTAAGAATAAAATATGCCTCAAGACCTGTTCCCATCTCCCTAGACCCTGGATAACACATAAATTTATCAACAAACAAGAAAGAACTTCATGTACATATTTTACCACTGACCTTGAAAGTCCAAGAGTTATCAACTCAAGTACAGAGGAAGGAACCTAACCACTGTGTTCTAGACCAATTTCTATCCTATATCGTTTCAAAATAAGAATCCATACATTGCAAAGCATTATTTCATTTTACAGGAAACTGTTTCTCATCCCGGAAAGGAGGAAAAAATACCCAACCCGTCATAAAAGAACTTTGGGAACAGTATCCTTGGAAAGGAGGGTTAGTATGATTCAGAATGAGCATATGGAAAACTAGCAGCTTCTAGCTGTGCTGATACAATTTACTCACAGAGTTCTATGCTTCAAGAAATGCACATACTACATATAATAGTGAAAACTGCAAAAAGTAAGAAAATCGAAAAAGGAATGCATCAGGCCTCTTAAGCATGTCTCCAATGTGAGGGTAGGCACCTTGTGAAACTCAAAGAGGTGTTCAACTGGCTGACACTAATGCCATTTCAGCCGATTTACTGGTGGAACAACCAAGAAGTGTTGCTAAGGGCTTTTAATTTGCTCCTAAAATCTTTAATGAAAGACCTCATCCATTATGTCATCAGAAAGAACAAATAGGTAGTCACTACCAACTAAAACTAGAAGACGCTTCTCACAAGAATGGTATGGTCTTTGAGAGGGAGTATCAAGCACATCCATTGCTGCCTGTAGTAATATCATGAACAGAATAATCTTGGAAAGAAAACTACTTGAAGTCAGTACAAAAAAAAAAAAAAAAAAAAAAAAGAGCAAGGTCCAGTTTATGCAGAACCTTGAATTTGTATAGACAGCCTGATATCTAGCCAGCAGAAACTGATGATGCAAAGAACTTCCCAATTCCATTGTCATGTCCCAATTCTAGGTCTCATCTCTAGAGCATCACTGTTCTATAATTATAATCCACCATCTACGTCCCACCTAACTTCAGAAGTAACAACTCCCATCACCATGCAGCTAAACCAAATGAAAAGTCAAGCAATCTATGTTGTTGGTTTTTTTGTTTTGTTTTGGCTTTGTTTTTTAATCTATCAGTTCATCAGATAGCTTGCACTGGAGATTTTTATGATGACTGTCAGATTTAAGATGGCCTTACTAATACAGTGATACTGAGTCAATATCTGATGACAAAGGATGTATTGCCTAAAAGCTGAAAGACCTCAGTGATCAGCCTAGGAAAAAAAATGGAGTCTTTGCCCAGAAGCATAGAGTATACATAAATTCAACAATGAAGTACTCCCTCTTATGACTTTCATGGAGATAATAACTGTAGTTGATCTCTAAAGAGGGCAGAAGTGTGTTGCTTCCCCTATGCATGTGTTCAGCCAACAGCCAGGAAGAGGAAGACTGTGAGAAGTAGAATCCCTATGCTCAGGGAATGGCAGAACTTGCAAGTCAGTTGCTGCCCCATGAGGATTTTTGTGATCTGAAGACAAAAACTTCTCAGCCAAATTCTCAAGCTAGATGGTCTCAAATAAGGTGAGGTAAATGAATTAAGGTAGTTTCAAGAGTTACTCTTCTAATATACCATGATTTTTCAATAGCAAGAATGGAAAAGATAGCAGACCATATACGTATGTTCCGTTGGTGCTTAAGATTGGGACACAACTATCTTCTGGGTAGCAAGTCAGTGGCTCTTCCTTTTTTTTTAAAGTTAACAGATAAAGTTACTAGCAGCACAAATTGTACAAAGACTGGTGAATTTATTCTAAATGCTGAAAAAAAAGGCAGTAGAACTTGAAAAGACAGTTTTCTGCCATCTTTACTCAGAAGTTGAAAATCATCATCACTCAGGACAAAAATATTTCATTTCAGAGCTCCTTTTTAGCACTAACTTCATCTTGCCTGTCCTGACACATATTAATACACATTTTCTTGACACTAAGTTTAACAAAGAAGAAATATATTTGGCTATTAGCAGGAGAGAGAGTGTCCTGCTATCTATCCTAATGTAACAGCATGGGGAGTCAGATATTGAACATCACCGTCTTCCTGAACCAATGCTGTTTACCACCTTGGAATCATTTCTACCAGAAAAATAGCTCACCATATAAGCTGTGCAGCACTTAAAAATAATTCTATGGAAGTAATCCACATACATTATTCCTAGAAACATCTAGTGCTTGAAGGTGGGAGACTCCTGGGAAGAGTAAGCAGTTTCACTTTGTACACAATGTTTCTATCCTGCCAGCTGCCTAGGTGTCCCATTTTCCTTTTGAGAAACTTATAAAAGTTTTGGAAACATGTAAAAATGTCAGGGGCAGTTTTCCATAAACACGATAAATGTTAGAAACTCAGTTATCAACTCTTTGAAAAGGTTGATAACTGCATGACAAGGGGAAATGGTTTTAAGTAGAGGGAGGGGAGGTTTAGGTTGGATGTCAGGGGGAAATTCTTTACAGAGAGAGTGGTGAGGTGCTGGAACAGGCTGCCCAGAGAGGCTGTGGATGCCCCATCCCTGGAAGCATTTAAGGTCAGATTGGATGGGGCCCTGGGCAGCCTGGTCTAGTATTGAATGTGGAGGTTGGTGGCTCTGCATGTGGCAGGGGGGTTCGAGATTCATGATCGTTGAGGTCCCCTCCAACCCTGGCCAAAACAAAAAATAGAAACGTTTGATTTTCTTTCTTATCCTTTGAAACCATCAGACCTGCATACTCAGAGAACCACAAAATACTGGCCGAAAATTACTAACTTAAAAAGAAACAAACCTGAAGTGATATCGATAGTGCAAAGATAAAAAGTAAAGCAAAGAAGAAGAAAAAAAAAAAAAAAAAAGATTTCAGAGAATTAGCTCATATAGTGAGAATTTTCATGGAATTCCCACATGGAGAAAGTAGCAGGAAATTTCTGGCATTTCAGGCAGAGAAAGAAAATACAGTAGATGTTAGCTTAGAACAAAGGTATCTTCTCTGCCTCGTATGCTTCATTTTTTTTTCTTCCTTAAAAAAAAATTTCTATTTCAAGAGATGACCTTCCATGTTTCCAGATCTGCTGCTCTTATCTGAAGCCTTTCTATTCTTTACGCATTTTCTAAGACAAGCTGGCTAAACTTGCTGCAACTCAAAATCTACATCTATATTAGTTCATCTCATAGTCCTAGTAAGTAGTTTATTAAGTAGTCAGTAAGAAAGGAATTAGTTTACAATAATTGCTCTGCCTGGAAATAACAGCTAACAACCTGTTTTCTGCAAATAATATGAAATTCACCCATAGCAGTAAAAGAAAATAATCATTCATTACAGTTAAAAATGAAAAATTACACTAACAGAAATCTTCCAAATTTAAATCTAAAATAGTAAGCACCATCTTGCTACACTAAACTACTACAAAATGATAGAGTACCTGGAGTGTTTTTTAATTCGCTGCTTCTGTACTGCAGTATGATTTATTTTACAATTTAAAACTGTGTTTAATTGCATATTAAGAGACGGCTCTATGTGCAACAAGATTTTATTAACACAGCTGCCTATCATATTTCATATTGAAAACAACTTACACTGGCTTACCTATGAAATAAGCTCATAATAAAGACCTACTACATGTAAAGTAGCACATTAATATTCTACACAGACTGTAATTGCCATTCTATCAGTTTTGTAATATTCATATTTGCAAGCAGTTTTGAATAGCCTTCAATTACTTTTCTTCTAAAACGCCCCCTTTTGCATTTATATTAAAAACCTTCGAGAAGGCAGTTACTAACTGGGAATAACTATACAGTACTGCAGCATATCTTTTAGTTTATTTTGACTTTGTGCAAATCTGAAAGTATTTCTTAAGTCTTTTTTTTTTTTTTAATACTTGAATTATTTAAGTACAGTGATTATTCCAGAAGCTGCAGTGTTCACTAAAGAGTCAGACAACTGAGTTCTGAACTGCTTTAGAAAGCTACAGCACAGTACTATTAGAATATAATGATACAAATACTTAAAAGACAAATGCACATATGACAACTACATCGGTCACTATAAAGGTATTACCACTTACGTCCATGAAAAATACGAAGATACAAAGCGCACACTCACACCACTTGATTGACCAAATTTCCAGCTGCAAAAATTTTTAGCTATTTTCAATACAGTCCCCCATTAGCTATGCATTTTCATCAGCGATGAATAAGCATGCTACACTCTTAAAACTTTGCATCAGCACTGCTGCCACTGCTGAAACAATCCACTCACTGCCTCACTGAGGAGAGAGGAATGGAGGAATTAAATTCCACACCTTGTTTTATACACTTCCATGTCAGACACCTTTTTGTCAGACTGCTTATCTGCTGACATCTGTCTCACAGTGACAAAATGTAATGGGATACTGGTGGGAAGACTACTACTGCCATATCAGCAACATCTGCCTTTGACATTGCGGGCTAACATCACAAAATAGGAGGCATTACATTTGGAGCAGCCCTTGCATTTTAAGAAGGAACTCTGGATGTTAGCAGGGCTTGTAACAAAACAAAAGGAATGAAAGCAACACAAATATAGATAACCTATAAGATTAATAAGGTATTATACTTAAGGATATTTTTGACATGAAACTATGAGTTAGCAAGATTGTAAAAATGTGATGTGTCTGGCAGATGTAGTCCTGATTCTACTAACTCTTCTGTAGTGTAGAAGTATTATGGAGAGTGACACAAGAAACAAGTATTTTGTATGAATTACATTCCCTATTTTATACTGGACTGGTTTTGCTTTGCTTCCTTACTTAATCTAGTGTGAATATTATGTGAATAATATGTAGGTATTTCATATCACATAGTAGAAACTTAGTAAACTGCAAAGAACAGTGCAATCTTAGTCTAAATCAGAGATTAAACTGTACTGTGAACTGTACAAAGCTATCATTTCTGACAAAAGTAACACTCTAGGAAAATAGGACATTAGAAGCACTGTTACTGAATGACCTCATTTAAAACAGTATACGGAAATCTTGTCCTTTCCATTTCTAACTCAAAATAAAAGATTTTGATTCAACTAAGAAAATCAATTTCAGTTTGTAAACTGCAATTCTCAGGTGAGCTGCAGAGAACAAATCCCCACAAAATTTAAGAAACATCAATTTATTAAACTTTCCTTACTTCACACAACACCTGTCTCCCACTCATTGTACCTACTGCTGTCGAGGCTGTCCTCAAATACTCTTCCTGAGCACTTCAGAGCTTACTGAAAGATTTCATTGTGGGAACTAGGCACACACGGGTGGAAGCACTCTTTCTCTTCAGTTATGTCCCGCTGTGATGGAACTTTTGAAGTTTTACAAGACAGAGCATTTCTGTTTTGTTTGTTTTTTTAAATCTGTTTTTTTGTTTTTTGAATTTTTTTAAATCAAGAAATATAGAAGTTGCAGGAAGCTGTGAAAAAAAAGCTGCAAAAACTGACAGCAAAAAACCAAACAGTCAATAGTGACATGCTAGCCCAGTTTAAGAAGTGTACTCCAACAAGAATATCACGAATACTGCTTAAATGTTAGCTTCGGGCACTCACACAAATGAAGAACCAGAAGCAGTCAACTGCAATATGAAATCAGAATTACAGAATTTACAATAAGTCTGTCCTTAGTTAGCTTTCCTTTAAACTCATAACATTTTATTTTGTGTGTGTGTACACAAAGCCTGGAATTCTACACAGTTCATAAAACAAAAAACAGCCTTTGCTGCTACTTTGTTTACTTTTAAGTTAATTCTCAAAATGCTTTTCTTTCTGTTGCTATGTTATGACAGCTACTTTTCCTTTCCTAATCCTACACTCACATGAATTCCCTGCCATTTCTACAGCACAACTAGCCTGGAAGGGAAGAGTGTAAAAACAAAGTAAACAAATCCAGATTCTTCAGAACAAATGCCTGCATTTAAAGTATTTACATAAAAGAAACAGACCTTGTTACAGAAGTAATTTACTCCTGAAAAATAATTTCATGTTCTTGAGGTTCTTCAATTTTAAATTTTGAAGGAACACAGAGCTTGACATTGGAGGACAGTTGGAATGGACCTACAAGATCATCTAGTCCAACAGAATCACAGAATCACCAAGGTTGGAAAAGAGCTTCAAGATCATCCATCTAACCATCCACATATCACCAATAGTACTCAATATAAACTCTGTCCCTCAACACAAATCTAAATGTTCCTTGAACACCTCCAGGGTCGGTGACTCCAGCACCTCCCTGGGCAGCCCATTCCAGTGCCTGACCACTCTTTCAGAAAAGTAGCATTTCCTAATGTCCATCCCCTGGAAATCTCCCCTGGTGCAGCTTGAAGCCATTCCCTCTAGTTCTATCATCAGTTGCACGAGAGAAGAGGCCAGTCCCCAGCTCACTACAACCTCCCTTCAGGTAGTTATAGAGAACAATAAGGTCTCCCCTGAGCCTCCTCTTTTCAAGACTGAACATTCCCAGCTCCTTCAGCTGCTCCTCATAAGGCCTGTGCTCCAGACCCCGCACCAGCTTTGCTGCCCTTCTCTGAACCCGCTCCAGGGTCTCAAAATCTTCCTTTCAGCAAGGGGCCCAACCTTGTGATTCTATGATACTATTAAAGTTCTCCAGGAACAAACCATGATTTTTTAAAACTAAGAATTGCATTTAAATAATCTTTCAGAAAAAAGCTTAGCTTTCTATTACGGATGATAAACTATGAAAGTCACTATTTTTTCTTATCATCTGTCAGTGGAATACATATGCGTCAACATTACAGAAGAAAAAATATACTGATGTAAAAACAAACCTACTAAAACATGAAAGCATTGATAAAGCATTAATTGATCTACACATAGAAGATGAAGTAATTAACGATATTGAAGATAAGGCAAAAATTTAGAATACAAGTGATTTATAAAGAAGCTAAAGGGATTTTAGGAAATAAAAAGAACGTTAAAGCATATTAGAAATAAAAACAATACCACAGAAAAACAAGGGCACCCTAGCTACAAGCTAGGGTGCATGAAAACTAAGAAAATGAAAACTAAGTAGCTAAGCAGAAAAGGCAGAAATAGTCAAGTTACTGCTATGCAATTGTACAGAATACAATGAAAGACTATTTCCTATATATTCTGTTCAGAACTGAAAAAAGGGCATATAAAACAGCATCTGCAACAGCTTGACACTTTAATAAGGGATGTTCCTAATGTTCTTTTCAGAGTGCCTTTCTAATGTTTCTTTCATAATGTCAAGACCCACGTTAAAACATCAGATGTGTGTATATTAAGCCCTAGAGTACTGTATGGAGGATCTATTTCAACAGGATAAAGCATTTGCTAAGAAGGCAATGGGGCTTTTGCCTGCAAAGTAGATTTTCTTTGTACTATATTCCTATATAAAGTTATGAATGAACAGGAACAAAGTTCTGCCACCTATGTTCACTCTAAATATTAAAAAAACACAAAGCTTCCTGGGCAAGAATGTGCTGTGTACAATACAGAGTACTTCACAGTTTGGACTGCAAATGAGAATTATCAAAGGACACATATCTTCCTTCTTCCTCAGAAAGACCCTCATAGTAGCAGATACTTGATTAAATAATAAAATCATAACTTACTTTTTTATATTTAATTAATTTTAAAATAGCATGAAGAATTGGAAAAGTAAGATTTACTATTATGGCTAATCATTTCAGGGAGTATAGTTAGTTCTCAACAGTATTTATATGATGTCAATTTATCACAGTTCACTGCTTGCGTTTCTGGATACAACTGGCAGCTAGCAAAACCAAGCTATGTTTTATTTATTAACTTAGCAGAAGCTCACTTATTAGATTTCACATTAATTGTTAGTATTCCATTGTAGCAACAAAGTCGTGAATGTTTTGTTAGAAATATGCCAGCTGCAACTGGATCCGAGTTTGTTTTTCAGATTAATGCTTTTACATTAGGCATTTTCTCAGTGATATAAACAATTAAAAAATGACAGATAATTGTTCACCACTTCTTGTGCAGACCCTTAATATACCACATGGACAATTAAATCAATCTGCCTCCATTTATAAATAAATAAATAAAATGCTACAGGCTGTACTGCCAGTCCAATTTTATAACTACGCTGATAGAAGTTCCTCTAAATATTCCAGTCAAATATATCACGTGAAATAGTAACTCTTGGCTCTCCTTAAACTTAAACTTAATGAAACAAGTTCCTTAGAAGCAAGTTGGTCCTTAGCACAGGCTGAAAGATACTGCAGAACAAACGATTACAAACATCTCTATGAGCGAAATTCCACAAATCTCCCTCCTGATAAATAAAATGCCCAAAAAAAGAAAGAAAAAAAAAAAGTATTCTGCATACAAATGACAATAAAAGTTGCCATATATATATTAAACCAGCTCTGGCTTATGCAGAAATTCATTGGGACCCACCAATTCTATACACATAAGTCACCCTCAGTCACCCACAGTGAAACCACAACTGTATGCTGATACCAATTAGGAGAAAAAAAAAAAAAAAAAAAGACATTTCCTTTCCGCCCCTAATACTACATTGCCTATTAGAAGAATAAGGTGTGCATACCAGCAACAGTAACAGTTTCTTACACATTTCCTAAAGTCTCCTTACAAGTTCCCACAAGGATATGGGAAATGTCTGGCTTTGTTTCCTTTGCCCTTACTTTTCAGGCAGAAGACTCAGCCAGTTACCTGAAATTGATAGATCTGCTGTGGTGCTGAGGCAGCAAATGGCCCTACAGCAAAGGGAGAAACTACTGCTTTCTGGGCTGTCAGGGCTGGTAGTTGTGCCGCAATACCTGAGGCCAGTGGGGTGCCAAGGTCATTCAGTAAAGCAAGAGCCCTCTTAGGTTCTTAGACTGTTATGAGAAAGAACAAATGCTTTGCCATGGCAACTATGCTATGTATTTTTCATAGCCAAAATAATACAGCAATCATATCCTTGGCAGAGGGGAGGAGGCTGAACTAAAAGCTTAACACATCTTCCTCCTGTTAAGAACAAATAAGACTGAATTGCTAGAGCAATCTCAAATATCGTAATTTTTGAACCCCTGTAGCCACTCAAAATCTTCAACTTCTTCCTTAATTATCTTGCACTGTAATTTAAAACTGTTCAAACAAAAC
The DNA here is from genome assembly GCA_035772895.1 of Perdix hodgsoniae. NCBI lineage: Eukaryota > Metazoa > Chordata > Aves > Galliformes > Phasianidae > Perdix > Perdix hodgsoniae. The sequence goes on from JAPSGF010000004.1 coordinate 27,664,801, forward strand.
GTATGGATGGCATGAATTTGATCACAATCGTGAAGAGATTTACACTACTGTTTTCTCCTTAAACCTGATATTTGCATTTGTTACTGAATACATACTACTGTTACTCATTCCATCTTACATGAATAATAACAGCAGTGATTAATAAGTTTTTGAATGCAAACAGAGCACTTCAAGTTTGCTGAAATTGGTACTCTCTGCAGAGAAGGGAGATAAGAGAAACTTCTGTCAGAGCATCTGGTAGGGCAGACAACCAAGGCAAACATCGCTGGTAAGTGCAGGCAGCATTAAGAGTGCTTTCATAAAGAACTAGAAATGATCATATTATGCTTTACATGGGGCCATAATAAAAATGACCAATGTGAAGTGTCTTCTAGCTGAAGAAAACTATGAACTCTCAGCTAAAAAGAAACTCGATCATACTTCTGTAAAAATGGATTTTCCTTAAATAAACAACAAATATATAATAAATAAGTCAATATTTAGTTAATACTATTGACTCAAGTTGATATAATGTTAATCATGTAGAGAACTGCTTATGCTTTGCTCATAATTTATCTAGTTTTTTTCTACATAAACCTACAGATCGTGTACCCAGTAGAGTTTTCCTTTCTTCCCTCCCTCCCTTTGAATTTGCAACTGATTCAAATTTTGATCGTACTTAGAAATAATAATGTAATAAATAAATGTGAGCACAGTTCTGATTTACAGCTGAAGTAGTCCTCAGGTGATTAATTTCTAGTCCAAACTCCCAAGGTTAAGTATACTGAAGTCTCTCTGAAAAGATGGATGTACTTGAAGACCATTGTAAATAAGAAGCAATCTGTGTTTCCTGGTCTGTGTGCTCAATCCATACATCCTATGACGCAGCCAATAATCTACTCTTCAAGTGTTAAAGCATTTTAACAACAACAAAACATGCTTATAACACTTAATCATCCACTGTGTTTCCTCTTGTTCACTCTTGGAGCCATAATGGCCACTTCTCCCATTCTGGATGACTATTACAGCTGCTCTTACCATCCAGCCTCTCCCTGATAGACTAGATGATTCCAGTTCCTACAGTACAGATCTTCTGTACCTAATTTCAAGCGATACCTAAGCAACCACCATGTAGAAATGAGCTAGCTGTATATATTCCAAGGGCTGGTCAAACATCTCATAATTAGAATTGTGAAACATTGAGAGAACTAAGGGTCATAATTCAGACTGTTCTTTAATACTGTAAAATAATCATCTGATTTATTATATATGGTTTCTTGAGGCTAGCTACCTGCTTTCAATTAGGAATTGCAATTTTAAACCAACACAATAATGTCATAAGCCTAATTTGACTCTCTTATGTCTACAGTTTTAGTAACGATCAATTACTGTTTTGTTTTCGTTTTTACAAGGATAATTGCTTCTGTTACTAATCATGTTGAAATAGGAGGAATATTATTATTCAGTACTTTTTCTATCCTTGCTATATGCATGAATGTAAAATGCACAGCATTCACTTTCTGCTCTGAACACAGATTTATTTTTTTAACGACAATCATTACTATAATTTCACATACACTACATGTATTACTTATAATTCACTAACATTTTTAGAGAGAGGTAACGTTTTTATTTATTACAACAGAATCTTTGAAACAATCGCACTATCTGCTAATGGCAAACTTAGAGAACTTGGATGTGATTTTACAGTGCCTGGCATTACACAGAGCTGCACAATTTCAAAGCACAGCTCCTACTGGCTTTTATCAAAGCTGTGAGCTCTCACACACTGAACTTCAAACTTGTACTCACGCACTGACAGAAGCAAAAATAAAATAAAAAATACATATAAAAAGTCCTGAGGTAGATACCTCTAGGAAAAAATCAGCCTGAAAGGTTAGCATTTGCCAAATCTTACAAACAAATGAAAACAAGATCTTATGACCTGGCAGACGTGGAACTATCTTCCTGTCAGTCTCACCTCTGTGATCTTGGAAAACATCATCCTGGGAACTATGCTAAGGCACACGGAAGATAGGGAGGTGACATTGGAGAACCAGCACAGCTTCACCAAGGCTGTCTGACCAGCCTAGTGGCCTTTTTTGATGTCACTGCACCAGTGGACAACAGAAGAGCCACTGATGTCATCTATCTGGACTTCAGTAAGGCCTCTGGCCCACAGCATCTTTCTCTCCAAGTTGGAAAGATATGGATTTGATGGGTGGACAGTTCAGTGGGTGAAAAACTATGCAGAACTGATATAACTAAGAAGTCCTTTACAGTGAGGGTAGTGAGGCACTGGAACAGCTTGCCCACAGATGTGGTTGATGCCCCATTCCTGGAAACTATCAAGGTGTGGCTGGATCAAGCCCCGGGGAACCTGATCTAGCTGTGCACATCCTTGTTCACTGCAGGGTAGTAGGACTAGATTATCTTTAAAGATCCTTTCCAACTCTAAGGAATCTGATTCTGTGACAGAAAACACAAACATGTAACATTTATGGATGCTTTTGGGAAAGTTGGAGAAGGGTACACTATGAGTGCAGTGATAAAATAAGAGGTAATAGTAATGGTTCTAAACGAAAAGAGGAAATTCAGATCAGATAATATGAAAAAAATCTTCTCAGTGAGGGAGGAGAGGCACTGGAAAAGGCTGCCAAATCCCTGCAAGTGTTCCAGGCCAGGTTGGGTTGGGTCCTGGGTAGCCTGACATAGTGGTGAGTGTTCCAGCCCATTGAGATCTTTAAGGTCCCTTCCAACTAAAATCATCCTATGATTCTATACTTCTTAGAAGTATAGAAAGCAGAAAGTAAAATTGCTAATAAAAGCAGACAAAATAAGGTTTTATCAAGAAAAATTTGCAGCTGAAATTACAATAAATTGATATACAGCATGATGAAAGCCAAAGCAATTCCTAAGGGATCTTAAGGTTGCTAGTTAAATAATTATGTTTTCTTGCTTGAAGTTATTCAAAACCTTTCTTAAAAATCAGAGGAATGTTAAATTAAAATAACTTAAAAAAAAAGTAACATGTTATTTTATTTTCTCTATTTCCTTGACTAAGTAAAAGAAAACTTTTTTTTTTTTTTTTAAAATAACATCAAAGACCCGAGACATACTTGAATACACTTCATTCTACCTGCCACTTAAGTTTCCTCTGAGATATCTTTTGGCTATGGAAGACTAGGGACTAATTTATTCTGTAGAGCCCTCCAGAACAGATTCCATACTCAGTCTTACCTATACAAAAGGGAATTCAGTGTAAAGGAGGAGTTTCAGAGCATGTCTTAATATTCACCTTATACTCCCACAAATTGAAAATTATTAGTCCGCATTCAATAAAAATTATCTTCACATAAATCAGATTGCTAAATTTGAGAGTGTTACTGAAGCATCTATAAAACTTCCTGAGAAAGATTGTTCCTTGATGGTTGGAAAAGTGACTTATCTCTTTATGACTTATTACTTCCCTCAAGAACTCAACTAATTTGCAACTATAATCTCACCTACTGCTGAAAAATTTATCAAAAAGAAAAAGCAGGGTCACCACCTTGCATATCAGGAGAACATATTTCAGCCTCTTTAGCAAAGTATTTGGGAAAAATGCAATGTGATATGACTGCAGAGAAGAGGTATTTGAAAGAGATAATATTCAAGGCTCAAGAGAACGCTCTACCTGATACACAGGTAAGCAAAAGTTGCATGGCTACTGCATGGATGAACAAGTTGCTTCTGACATAACTGAAAAATAAAAAAGGAAGCATTAAGGTGTGGAAGCAAGGACAGGTAACTCTGAAAGAACACAAAGACACCATCCAAATTTGATGAGACAGCATTAAGAAAGTAAAACTATCTGGAAGTGAATCTGGATAGGAATATGAAGCACATCAAGATTTTCAGAGGTACATCGGAGCAAAAGGAAGACAAGGAAAAATGTAGCACAGGAACAGGTGGTGAAGGACATCCTGCCTTCTTCTTCAGATTGAACTTTACTGGCAAGATCAGCTTTCTGGAGCACCACATATCTGACACCAGTGGGAAAGTTTGGAGAAAGGAAAATTTACCCTGAGTGGAGATGAGCAAGGCTGAGGAACATTTCAAGAAAATGGACGTATGAGACCATTGGATCTGATGGTATGCAGCTATGATTGTTGACAGAGATGACCAATGTCACGGTAAGGCCATTACCTTTGGATGGTCTTAGAAACTGAAAGAGTTCTTGAGGAATGGGAGATAAAGAATGACAGACCAATCTTCAAAAACGAACATCCAGAGAAACACAGGTCAGCTACTTAACCTTGATCCTTGGGCACGTGACATAGCAAATAATCCTGAAAACTATCTCCAGAAATATGATGGACAATATGGTGAAAGTGTTGTTGGCATTAACTTACAAAGCAGCAAATCATGTTTAACCAACCTGACAGCCTTTTATTACAAACTGCTAGAGGTTACCCAACACTAGAACAGGCTTCCCAAAGAGAATGCTGTAGTCTACATAGTTGAAAAACTTCAGAATTTGATTAGACATAGCTTGAGCAAACTTCTTTGAACAGAGAGGCTGCACTAGATCACCTCCAGACTCCTTTTCAATCTTATTAATTCTATGGTCATCTGACCGAGCTCTATTTAAGCAAGTTAACATAACCGAATTGTAGCTCAAAATTGTAGGAAGGATTCAAACTGAACAACTGAATATTCTAACCTAAACTAAGCTCTGCCAATAATTTATTCCGATGGGCAGAAGTACTACTCAGATTTTAATCTCTCTGTAACCTCTCTCTAATTCACATACATTTAATATAGGATACTGTAGGGAACTGTAATAGCTAGGCTTAGTAAAAGAGTTTTTATTAAATAATAAGGCTACATGAAAAAAAAAAAAAAAGAGTTCTCAAAAATAGCAACTTCAGCTAGAAGTTGGATACTCTGAAAACACAGAGACTAGAAGTAACTTTTAATGAAAGAATTAATTTTCAGGATGAAATGAAGCCAAAAGTTTCAAGACCTAATACCTAGAGATTTACTTGTGCTTTGCCAGCTAAATTCGGGGATTGACAGACACAAGAAAATACAAAACACAAGCTAAATCTTCAAAGGTTGAGCTGTAATCATGTAACTTTGAATGCCAACACTTAAAGAAAAAAAGACATATAAAAAAACTAATTTTTTATCCTATTTTTCTTGCATTTTTTCCCCATTTTCTTTCCCTGTGTAGCTGATTCAATTTATTTCTTCCTTTGCAAGCTGTTACTGGAATCAAAAGAAAATGCACCATCTTAAACAATAGGAAAGTGAACTTCAGTAGATTCAAGATTATTATTTCCTAAAACTAATTTTAATTCTGTTAGTGCTGCATTAATTTCAAATGTCTTTCAGCAGGAAAGAAATAATTCTATAAGACAAGCAATACAAATTGTGCTACCGTAAATTATTCTATGAATGTGCACATTTACAAATGTGGTTCAGATGAACAAGAGTATCAGGTTGCACATATTTCATTCAAGTTAATGAATGCAATCAACAACTTCTTAATTCTAAATCTAATCAAATCATATAAATTATTTTTTGCTCAAGTATACCTCTATCGGGAATACTTCCAACATTTCCAAGATTTTCTCTGCTGCACAAATCATGGCCATACAAACCTTGCTCTCTAGCTTAACAACAGACCACGTCACTGATACTCAGATCTAAACAAAGTCAGCTGCTGCTGCTTTTCTCCCTCAACACAAACTTAGAAGATATACCACTGTGCATGTGCTTCATGGTTATATCTCACAGTGCTTTAACATTTCAGAAAGTACTAAGCAAACATCAACTAATCCTACAGACACTGTGATTTCAGTAGTGATGACTACGCATAAACTCAACAGGTTGATAACCACTGCTTCAAAGGTACTTTTTAACAAAAAAATTCAGCTACAAATAAGTTCCCAATGGGGCAGGCCAATGAGGCAGGCCAAAGGCTCTAATTCTTTATGAACAGAACCATCCTACATATTTAAAGAGAGGGAAATAAGTGTGAAGCAATTTAAATATATAAAGTGCCCTGTAAAACGAAAAGATCATTTTGGACAAAAAAAAGATGAAGTCACGATTTCACTGTTAAGTCACTAGCTTCCTTAGCTTCCACTTACATTTTATTATTTTTAACTAGGTGATTATTTAAAGACAGTTTAAACTGTAATTACACTTTCAAACATTCAAATCCATTTACTGGTAACTTCTAGCTAGAAATTTTAGGGCTACAATGCTTCCCATTTCTATTATACGCAGATATAAAATACTAACAGAAAATATATTGCAAGCCATTGACAGAGGAGCTATTCACTTATTCAGTTTCTTGAAAAGCATTTGGTGAAGCTGTTAAAAGTACATCATAACAAAGACTTAAAATAAGTCCAAAATAAAATTAAAAGGTAAACCTGATATTAAAAATTACCTCACCTACAAAGTGAACTTCTAAGAGCACATATGGTAGATACACTAATTCACATAGGTAACACCAATATTCAAAAGCACTAAGGAAGCTGTGGTTAATTTTCTCTAACATCATGCTGTGTTATACATCAAAGCTTGGCATGTCCTGTGAAGAGAGCAAGTTAACAAGAGCACATCTACTTGATTAGGCAATAATGACCATGTACCCTACCTATGTTGCTTCTTCTATTTAGAGAAGTTTACAAAAGGATTAACTGAGTTGTAAAGAAAGCAACAGGAAAAGGACAAGAAGCCACAGTAAGGAAGTAGTAAAATCCAACTGCAGTATCAACCTAGATAAGTATTCATCTCTTATTTATTTGCTGTAAGGTGTATCGAGAATTCAAGTATTGAACTTTTTATTTACTATCATGTTAACTTCTGTTTATTTACTTTTCTTTCTAAACAATCTCTTTAGAAAGCTTAGATTTTTCAGATGATTTAAAACAAGGGTTTTCTATCTTTTTATTTGTTAAGGCATGGCATATCCTGAATTTCGAAACTGGGCATTTTTCCTTTTCTGACACTTATGTTTTCATGAATGAGATGATTCACCAAAATTAAGACTAATAATTCACTGGACAACAGATATGTCGAGTCTTCCTCATATGATCAGTATTTTGTGCTTCAATTCCCTAACACACCCAATTTTGCCAACCACTACCCTGCTACCCTTTAGCTTTGTAAGAAGTCTTCTCAACTCCTTTCTCCTCAATGCTATCATTTCATGATAGTATGAGGGAGTAGAGAAACTGTATGAACCATTTTTAATTGTCCAGTTTTGACATGCCATACAGTTTTGTATGTATCTTAAAATCTAATCTTTAATAGAGAATGACATATGCCTATGTTTCAAAGATATGTGGCCTTCTTCTGATATGTAGTGAGTCCTGAATGACTCTTTCACTATCTTTCAGGGGGAACATTTACGACTTCACAAATATGTATCTCCAAACCAGGTATGTATCTTTGAGGAAAAAAAAAAAAAAAGCAGATCCACTGATTATTATATAAAAAAATTAATTCCTTTGTTACCGGTAGCATCAAAAGTCACACAGAATAAAAATATAATTCTGTACTTAGCCAGGGCACTATTTTACAGCAACTTTCAGCATTCTCAGTTTGAAGTACGTTACAATCTGTGCTTACCAGCTTAAAAAGAAATGACATCTTAAAAAGGATGAACAGATGTCCAGATGCAAGTTTAATTACTTTCATGAGGTCTGCATAGCATAACTCTTTTCTTTTACATGGATGAAGCATTACTAATTTGATACGTAAGTAAAAGTCGACAGTAGAAAATGCAAAGATCCAAATAGGCCGAACAGTCATTTTAGTACCTTTTACAGTCACATAATATACTCAGCTACTTCCTTCTAATAAAAAAATTAAGCCACTTTACACCATATCTGGGAAAAGTAGCAAGGAATTTTTCTATCCCATGTAAATGCTCTATTACAATTGTTATAACACAGACATACATCTGAAGAGATTAGACATATGGGTAGAAAGGACAACTCAGGGAACTACTGACTTGTCAGTCTCATCTATGTGTCAGGAATGATCATGGAACAGATCTTCCTGGAAGCTATGCTAAGGAATGTGGAAGAGAGGGAGGTGATACTGGACAACTAGCATGGCTTCATCAAGGGCAAGTCCTGCCTGACCAATCTCATGGCCTTCTGTGATGGCAGCAAATGAACAAGGGAAGAGCCACTGACTAGCTGGACTTCACTAAGGTCTTCGATACAGTCCTTCACAACATTTTTCTCTCCAAATAGGAAAATATATAGGAAATAAATGGACAATAAATGGGTGGACAGATCAGTGGATAAGGAACTAGTTGCAAGATTGTACCCAGAGAGTAGCAGTCAATGGCTCAATGTCCAGATGGAGATCAGTGTTCAGTGGTATCTTCCCTCAAGGGACACTACTGGAACTTTAATATCATCATCAATGACACTGACAGTAAGATAGAGTGCACCTTCAAAAATTTTGCAGATGACACCACACTCTGTATAGCTGACACACCTGAGGAAAGAGTTGTCATCATGAGAGACCTAGACAGGCTTGAGCAGTGGACTCAGGAGAATCTCATGAAGTTCAACAAAATCAAGTGCAAGGTCTTGCACCTGGATCAAGGCAACAGAAAGTTACATAATCTGGAATACAAGCATTTTACAAATTGATTAAAATTAAACTAAAAACCTTGAAATACCTACAGGATTCATTTAGAAAAATTAAAAGGAATTTTGTTTTCAATCCAAGTCAATGTTAGAAAACAGCAACTTTAAGAAAAGTAATTGTACAGAATCAAAGAAATTTGCTTGGATGCAAAAGCCATTATTTTCAATTTCTGTGGTTCACCAAATATTTAGGAATTAAGTGCAGGCTAGAAAAAACACATCCAACATTCCTGTTCATCTCTTACCATAACTAAACCTAAGAGTCCCTAATTCTATTTTCTGAAATAGAAGACATGAAATAGCTTTGCAATTAATAGAAGTTTTGCTTAAGTAATAAAACAGGATAATGGTAACAGTCAATTAATGGAAGTTGATTATACAAAGTCTTAACCATTTGCAAATTTACATATTTAAGATTTTTCTTAAAACTGTCATTCTGAATATTTCTAATTAAGAAGTGTGTTGTCATACTGATTATAAAACAAGAAAAAGGATTTAAAACTTATTTCAGGACCATGCTTATCAAAGGTAGTGCTCCATAAAGTCAGAAACACTCAGAAACGGGTCTGTAAATCAGGTTGTCAGAAATACTGGAGTTCAGTGTTCTACTCTACTAAGTAGAGAAGCTTGCGTTAAGCAAAAGTTCCAGAAAAATGATCACTTACAGAATGTATATGGTTTTGTAAGTGAACATAAAACATAGATGTGCATAAATGAACACAGAACTAAATACACAAATGCATGAAACTGAAAATATTCATTTCTCAGCAAGCCAGAACTCCAGTTATGTACAGGGAACTACATGGACTTGAGGTTGTCAAGATCTTGTACTTCTAAAAAGGTCACCTACAGAGACATCTGCATACAGCTCCGGTAGTTACATACCCTGTCACCTGGAATCTTCTCCATTTCCCAGACAAAGTCTGACCTCCATGTTGGCAATAAACACTTCCAAACTGCTTTTTTACTGTAAAACACTGGAGATTTCCTATTTATATGAAACTCAGTTATTCTTCTGATGGATACTTAAAAGCCACATATTTTAAAAGGAGTTTAAAGAAAGCACCGTAAGTTTTGGAAGGACTATATCAAACTCCTTTTCCAGCCCTGAGTTTGCTATTGGTTGATCAAGGTCAATTAAACTCCCAGGATGCACTATTAACACTGGATGGGAAAAATACAAATACACAAATACCTTAATCAGAAGGCAATATGCCTTCATCACCCCGATGCAACACTGCTAGGAAGAAAATAAAAATAGAAATATATAAAAGGGGTATATCATTTCAGGAACAAAGGCAGATTTTCAACAGTGGAAGGACACAGAAGCAGAGCAGTAAACTTTCTTCATGGAAACACATTTCTAAATTCTTGGACATGAGAGAACTAGATGACCCAAAAAGATCTTTAGAGGCGTACACAGAAAGTGCTGTTTAGAGAAGGGGGTAAAAAGGAACCTCATTAAGTTATTAAGCTTTTAAAATTCATTAATGCTTTGCACAACAGTGAAAATACATCTCCTCATATTAAATGTGGGAGGCATTGTGTGACGGCTTTTGATAAGCACAAAATCTGGAAATCTGTATTATGTATTGATAACAGAAAAGATCTGCAGCAAGCCCAAATATAAGGTAAGTAAAATATAACAGGAGAAGACCTATAGATAGCAAAGAGTTTACCTGAAAAGAGACCTGGCCCTGAAGCTGAAAAAATCAAGTAACAGGTGCATTTTGCTGTCCTCATTTTTTTTTCTTTACATATAGTAAAAATAAAGAAACAGATCAAAAGAATCTTTTTTTGTTTTGTTTTGTTTTGTTTTGAATGCAAGTTCCTGTCTGCCCAGAAATTCTCCTGAGCTCTGAAACTGGGCCAGCTCTTTACACGAGGACATTTCATACAAAAATCCACCTGATGAAGGGCAGGAAGGATGGTAGGTGTTCCTATGTAAGGGTTACATAGGAAAACAGCTTATTACAGAGTGAGGAAAAACTCTGTGGCATCTTTTAGACTTTCCACTGTACCTACTCTATGGAATAAACTCCTATTCCTGGTACAAGCTTTAACCACTTATAGCATTTCTTTCTGCTTATGTTGGTTAAAAAACAACCTGCAAAATTAAAATTAAAAAATTATTCAAGTAATACAGTTTTGTAATCTTTCCTTTTTGTGACTTACAGAAAAATATCAAGACTACTTAAGCAACACATAGGATATTTTTTAAGCTGCAGCACAGTGTTGGTGATACACCTATGATAAATATTTATTAGACATACAAATTACTTCATTTTTCACTTAATAACAAGCTGCATGCTTTCTTTTCATTGACCTTTGTAGGACACTACTCGATCAAGTCATATTCCCAAGTGAGACTGTATCATTTTTAATTAGATGTATACCACTGCACAAAAATATGAAAAATATATGAAAACCTAAACAATTTCACATCTTCTCCAAACTTTAAAAGGCACACCTATTCATTCTCTCTTTCTTTCCAACTCTATAGTTTACTTGAAAAAAATTATTCTGATATGATCCATTTATTCAAACTCCACATCATTTCAATACAAAAATCCATATAAGAAATCAATTTCACCAAGTATATTATCTCCACTCCATTTCCCTTTTCATCTCCTACTCATTACAATCAACAAAGTACAACTTTAAGCGCTGGATAACATTTGTATCGTGTAAATTAATATAATGTGAAACAACAAATTTAATTCTGAAGAAAAATAACACAACTTTCAATCTCAAATACAAATGGAAAAAGAGACATAATTTTTGTGTGTCCAGCTGGATACCGAAGTTGTATGCACATATGCTCACAATTTACATCTTTAAAGAATTAATTTCAACTAACTCTTAATATTAACTGAAGTATTTTCAAAATTACACAGCACGATCTTAGAACCTATACAGTCTATTATATACCCTGATCACTTTACTTTTGCCCATCAGGAATTTTTATTTTTCTTTATGTCTTTTGAATCTGCTGGTAAAATTAGGATTCTTAAACCTGCACATTTTATAGAATGATCAACTGACTAAAATGCTATGCCGGCACTGCTCAGCAATAGCCAAAACACTGCTGTAAATCAGTGACATTCTAGCTGTAAGTGTAGAGCACAGCAGTGTACGGGTGCTGAGAGGAAAGCTAACTCCATTCCAGCCAGACCATGTACAACATTCTAAAGAATGATGAACTGACCACATTCCATGAAACAAATAGATACAGAAAAAACACTCCCCAATACCAATCCTTGGATTTTCTCCAGAAGAAAAGATGGCAGTACCTGGTAGGCTTGCAACATCTGCTCAGCAAACTGCTGTAGTTCTGACAGTAGAAAAGACATTAAAGAATTTCGAAGTGTGTTGTTCCTTCCTAGCAAAACAAGAGTATGTGATACAGCATCCAGTGCCTGAAACTGAAAAGAAATGTAATCTTTCAAAACCTGCTTTTTTTTCCCCCCAAAATGAATCCCTTAAACAGAAACAAGACTTACACATCAATTGTTTTAAGAATGAAGGCAAACATTGTTTTATAAGTTATGTATGTAATTAATACAGAATATGTATGTTATTAAATATGAATAGAATTAAAACAGAATATGTATGTAATTAAATACAGAATATAGGAGATATATATTCTCATATACCATTATGAAAACCCACATCTTTTACCGAGAAATCACATACTCTCTTAAGTTTAGCACTATATCATATAAAGAAATGCCTCCAAGGCTGTAAACTCCGCAGGGGGCAGCTCTTGGGCATTAGCAGTCATCACGCCTTTCCTGCTGTCATAGCAAATGAGTGACCACTCTGCATAGACAGAGACTAATTTTGTCACAGGTAGACAAATGAACAAATAAATAATTTGAAATAAGTAAGCTAAGAGCCATACTGTATGTTTCATCAATGGAATTATCAAGAATAAACCTGATTAAATGCAAACTGATAGAAGATGCACTGGACTTTCAAGTTTAAACAATTCATTTACAATTTGTTGTTTAACTGGCTGTTACTTAGGCATGTCTCTTGAACCACAAAAGGAGTTATGTGAACTTAAATGAGATTAACGATTGCTGTTCCTTTCTATTTAAAATAAATAAAAAATATTTTCTTAGTTTCCATAAATGCAACGTACAGTCATTATATAATGCTGTAATTTACGTAACACACTGCTCCAGACAGCAACAAAACATTTCACTAATGTAACTACTAGAATATGTTTTTCTAATGTAAGAATGCAAAGAAAATACATTAAATATAACAAATATAAAACTTTATACCCCTACAGCATTCAGTTTATTCAGTAGCACTTGCACAGTACCTGTTGAAACAGCTAACACACTGCAGATGGATATTCTTGACTGACAAAACAGTACTCTGACTTGGGTTGTCTTAACCACTCAAAAGCACTACTGAAAGTAGTTAATTCCTCTAGGCAAGTTATGCTTACCTGTACTTAGACCAACTGCTGTTTTTTGTCCATTTTGTTTGGCTATGAGTTTATGGGGTAGTTCAGGTTGGATATTTGGAAAAAATTCTTTTCTGAAAAGAGTGGTCAGGCACTGGAGTGGGCTGTCCAGGCAGGTGGTAGAATCACTGTCCGTGGAGGTGTTCAAGAAACATTTAGATGTTGAACATAAGGACATGGTTTAGAGAGGAAATACTGTACTAGGTGGACAGGTGAACTAGATGACCTCTAAGTTCTTTTCCACACTTGGTGATTCAATATATATTCACATTCTCAACTAAACCCCCACTTAACAAGTCTGAATGGGATAAATCTTCCTGAAAAGCATTTCCAAACAGATGACACTCAGGAAGGTAATGATGAGTCATCAACGTAGACTTACCAAGGAGAATGCTTAGACAACTTGGTAGCCTTCTAGGATTAGAAGTTTAGCTGAATGGGTGCAGGAAGAACAGTGTATTGTATCAAACTTCCAGCTTGATACAATAAGACTTTCAACACCATCTCCCACAAAGCCCATTTCAACACAATTTTGAAGTATGATGTATGAAATATTGAGTAAGTGGACAGTGTGAGGGATTAATAACTGCCATCTTCCACACTTGGGGAACTGTGATCTGTGGTACAACATCCTGCCAGAGGATACCACTAGTGGTATTTCTCAGAGTTTACTGTTGGCACCAGAGCTGTTTAACATCTTAACAAGTAACTTCTGTAATGATGGGTCTGCATCCACAGCAAGTTTGAAGACAATACAAAAGCACAAAGAGTGGTGGGCCTCCTGGTGACCAACTAGTTGAAAAAGCTAGCAACGTGTCCTTATGACATAAGCCAACACCACCACAGGCTGCAAGAGCAGAAGCACAGCCAGCAGATTGAGGGAGGTGATCTTCACCCTCTGTTCACCACTGCTGAAAGGCATTTGGAGTGCTGAGGTTCAGTTCTGGGTTTTCTGGCAGAGAAGAAGGAAACGTGCTGGAGTGAAACCAACAAAGATGATGATGAAGGAATTGGAATGTCTGAAACACAAGAAGCTGCTGAGAGAGCTCCAACTACTCAGCTTTAGAAGAAAAGGCTTGGAGGGATCTTATCAATGTAATGGGGAAAAGTAAAGAAGATGTAGCCCAACTCTTCTCAGTGGTACCTGGTGAAATGTCAAGAAGCAAGAGACAAAACACAGGAATTTCTATTTAAATATAATATGATTAAAACAAACAAACAAACAAAAACAACAACAACAACAAAACCTGTTTGTTGCAAGAGTAATCAGTGATAGAGGTTGCCCAGGGAGATTATGGAGCCTCCATCCTTGGGGATATTCAATGCATGACTGAACACAGCCCCTGACAACCTGCCCTGACTGAGACTGCTTGAGTAGGGAATTGGATCTTTCAACATCAATGAATCCATATTTATATTTTTGCCTTGTTTCAAAACCTGCCAAGTCAACTGGTTCCAGTTTCTATTAAAATACTGCTACTACCAACAAAAACACTGCTTTCATTTTACTTAAAAAACAATTCTTACACAAGCATAAAATCAATCAGTCTTTAAAGTGATGTGATGGCATTTAGGATGCATTGAAGTGCTCAGGTTTCCATGGTTCAAGAAGAATACAATTTACAGCTAGATTCACTTATTTTCACATCTTAAATGGATTAACTATCATTTATTAGCTAAGGTTTCTAAGAGTTACAACTTTAATAACACCTTACTAGACATTTACATAGCTATTAGTCCTAGACAATACACTTTCGACTTTTATAAGCCTATGGAAGCAAAGAAGCACCCACAACACTGATTCAGTATATTCAGGCATATTTATTCCACAGACCTTTTGACTGTATCCCAGCAATTTATGGTGTTGAGACTATATTCATTCCAAAGTAAAACTAGTACTGGTTCCCAATTCTCTGCTGTTCAAGATCCTTCTCCATAGAGCTATAATCTCAAGGATATCACAGTTTACATTTCCAGTTTTCAAGTTCATGTACTACCTGAATACATGGAGATTATATATATATATCCTGAAAGTTATTTAGCCTTCAATTCTACCAAGAATACACATTCTTAAGGAAAGTAATAAAATACAATCACCCTGCTTTAATTTCTTCGTGACTAAGGGTCAGTATGGTCACACTCTGCTAAAGCAATCCAGCATCTTCCCCCTCTCACCTGTTTTCTGATTTTACTGTACAAGTAGTTAATCAGTAGCTTCCCAATTACTTCCACCATGGTCAATAGTTGATGTAACGCCTATTTACCAGCCTAATACAACCAACTGGCTTGGCTATCATTTGCCCAATATGAGACAATCTCCTGTTCACAATCATAGCAATCAAACTTCAGTGACTTCAGAATCTTTGCTATTAATTACCTCCTTTAGGTGTAATCTCCAAATAAATACAATAAAATTATAAAAGACAGCCAAGCTTTTATGATCAGCATCAAATTTTCATGCTGACACAGTTAAATAATAAATCCTGATATTAAAGACAATTCAGAAATTGTATACATACAGCTTTGAAAATCTGCAAGATTAAAATGTTAAAATTAAATGTTCCATAAAAAAATACATGCAGCTATCACTAGAAGAAAAAAAGCAAAATGAAAACAAGTAAAGGCATGAAAAGATAAAATGTGAGCTGAAGACACCTTCACAAACTAATGAGCTTTCATTAGACATTATTCAGTACTCCATGCTTCTTAGACAGGCAAAACTCATTGATTCAACCATAATTTAGAGACAGAAATCAAATAACACAGTCTGCTTTAGGTCTGATAAAGTAGTTTTCAATGCTACTCTTCCCAAAGAACACTCTCAAAAGAGAATCTTTCAAAAAAAAAAAGGTCTATATTCTTTCTACTTTGGCAAAGTTACCATTTTCTAGTAGGAATTATGTAGGAATAGGTGATAGGTAATCTTCAAATGTAAAGCCTAAGCCGCTACTAAATTAAGTACATAGGGATTTTATAATGATGGTACTTATGGAACTTGAGATATGAGTATTGATGTCTCTGAAAAATCCCACCTGCTAGTGATTTATTAAACGGCACAGATTCAATGTTGCATTTTGGCGAATGTTATTATATTAAGAAAAAAAAAAGGAGAAAGCAAAGAATTTAAAAAAAACAACAAAACCTCAAAGGCTGTATACATTTAAAACACACTAAATTTATATAAGATTAGTAAGAGATCCATAAATACAGAAGAAAAGCAAGACTTCATCCTTGAAAGTGAAGTTCATACATTGCTAATTAAACTCTAGAAACACTCAAACTGATAACAGTTCAAATAGTATGTAGTTTCATTAAAAATAAAGCACTTCCTCGGCTCTCAAATCTATCAACCAAACATTAAAAGACCAACAGAAATCTTTTAATCCCTTGAGTTGGTATAGATGAAATAAAACCTGCACTGTTCAGGATTTCTCAGAATTAGTCAGAAAACCAGATCACAAATAAATAAATAAATAAACAAGCCAACAAAAAAACATACCAGAAACAAGAAAACAGTGGAGTCTGGTAGACTCTTTGCCCCTAACCCTCATTCCACACACTAGCTCCTACTCTCTTCCCATATTCCTGATGATGCACAGCAACCCTTCCCAGTGGCTGGGAAGGATGTGTGTTGCCAGAATGAATATACATGTTCTGCTTGTCTCAAAGCTTATCGATTTGGTCTTTCCTGCAACCTGTCAATTTTAAAACGTACTGGAAGGTATTTTTGACTTTTCATTGCTCTTTCCATGCAATTTCAAAAAGGCTACAATTTTCAAAAATTATTAGTAAGCAAAAGATTAATCAACAAGACAAACAGCGCTCAAACGTGCTTCCCCAGAAAACTGGGATAAAAATCTTTACATATCAACTATATATTTAGAATATGTTAGACTTTAATTCTTTCAATTTCAAAACGTGAGTTTCAAAATTGTTAGTTCTTATGCAAGCAAAATAATTCCTTCCTGAATTGCATGATTCAGTAAATCTTGTGACTATGAAAACTGAACCTTAGTTTCTTTTTCAGCTGCTTACAGCTTTCATGTCAATTAGCAGCACTCTTCTTCCAAGCAACAGGTGTATGTGGCAACATAAGACAAAGGCAAATAACTTAACAGGTATCCTCAAATTATGGGGTACTAAAAGTAAAGCAGTATTTTTGCCTTTGAACTTATATTATCTTTGCACTTTGTTTAATCCATCCTAACTTTCACGCCTAAATCATCAAGGTCAATTGAAAGTAATCACTTATTAACAGAGAGCATTAGTATCCCTTATCTTACTGTCCCGTTGTTTCTTTCGTTAATTTGGTCGTTGCCATTCATCTACTCCCCTGCTTACACTGTGCTATTTCTCCTGTCTTCCAAATCCAGGAATTTGTTACATTATTGGCTCTGTAAGCTTTATTGTGAACCCTTGCTCTGCACTTATTCCTTTATAATCTTGTTCATGCTTCTAAAATTCTAAAACTTATTTTCACTGCTAGGACAACAAACAATCTACCTTGCTGCAAGTTTCTTTTTTTATATTGCAGTACCTCAGTTCTGTTTTGCTGAGCTTTGGCTGAAAAACTTTTTGATGGACAGCGTGACGTAGAGCTTTGTATGCTATTGAGATAAACAGCTACCCAATAGCTTCCTCATAACTTTCACTCTCAACTACAGACCATGCTACATTAGAAATTCTACAGTCACAATAACACCATCTTCAAGTCTTTTATTCTAAACTTAGAATTTTACTTTTTTCCATTCGGTTTAATGGGACAAATTTTTTTCTTTCCAATTTTGAACGTATTATCTAACTCAGAAAAATCTAAGGCATAAAACAAACACATCTTGTTGATCAGATAAAATAAATATAATAAACTCTGTTGTGGATTTGTGTTTTTTTCTTTTGTAGCGTGGTATTCTCTTGAGTCGTTGCTTTAAAGAAAAAAAAAAAATCCCCCAAATCAGAACATGAGCTTGATAATCTTAAAAGAATTCAGGACTTTAATTCTTATTCTACCACAACATGGTAGTACCCATTTTCATCTTGCTTGCAACACCTCAGCCCAACCGCTTTTAGAAAAACAACATTTTACTTTAGGGTGCACCACACAATTTACGAGTACCTCTGAAGACTACATACAAGAAATTGATCTACAAAGAAATCCAGCTACATACTTAATACACTTGCAATCCTGATGGATTCTGTGTTTTCATCACTACTTTAAGCAATGCTACACTGGCAGAGGTCAATATTTGCGCATCTGCACCTTTTTTGCGATTGATGAAGCAGGTATCTACACATCTAAATCATCCAAGAGTCTGAGACCAGTGAACACTGTCAACAAGAAGACAGTGTTTCAGTTTTCTTAATTTAAATAAACTACATTCTCAGAGCAGCTGCTCATGTGAATGTTTGCTGCTGCTGGCACCCATTTTTTTAAATAACTAATGTAAGTAATCTATTGATTAATTATAAGCAGCTCTAAATGCAAAGTCTTCCTTGTCTGCAGGATGCAAATTAATATTCCTCTTGATCCTCTCTTCTTAGATAGCAATGGTCAGAAGCTTCTAAGTGTACAGAACTGCCATCTACCTGCTGATGCTGGGTGCCTGCACCACACTAAAAGATGCAGAAGACACTAAGCAACAAGAGTGAGCTCAGCCAGAAGAGAAGAGCTATGGATTCAATTTTTTAATCTGAAGACTGCTTAGAAATAGATACTGGATAAAATCACATAAAATCAGTACTGTTTCATTTTTAACCTTTAAAAACTATAGTGTGAGCAGGTTACCCTTAAAGAATTTTAAGAATGCAAAGCAAAGTCTCATTTAGTTGATTAAGATTCACGGATGATCTCTGGAAATGAAAATGGATTTCAGATGTTTCTCTCAATCTCTCACTCCCCTCTGTTCACAACGTGCCAGCAACTTTGAACATCACAAAATCCACTAGAAGTGCAAAGTACCTAGCATGCATTACGTGAAGAGAACAGGTACCTTATTCAGGGTTGCAGATTTCACTGCAGAATTGAGCACTGAAAGTTATACAAGGAATACCTTTTGGAACTGGCTTTAGAGAACAGGTTCTATAGAGGTTACTTCACTTCTATCACTGCAAGAAATACATACATCCTACATGGGTACACAAGTATTTCCTAGCGAAGCATGACAAATTTAAACAGCAAGAAAAGCAAACAGACAAAAGAACAGAGAAATTCTATGGTTCTTGTTATTAAATACATACAAACATTTAAAAAAAAAAAAAAAAACCTGATAAAAACCTCAATGCATATTTACAGCAATACAGGCATTTTGGATACTGCCAAAAAAAACACCAAACCTTTCTCCTAGTGGTAGAAAAAAAAAAGTCAGCTACCTTAACTGACTTAACTCTTTAAAACTTGAAGCTTTAGTTCACGGTGTATATCAGCTGAGGATGTTTGAGAAGGTGGACAAAAGTCTCAGAGGCAGACAAAATTTTATTTCATTCATTCCTGTTTAGTTACTCCTATGATCCACTTTGCTGAAGTAAATGAGTCAGTCAATCTGGTGATTGCTTTAGACTGTAGCGATTTACAAGACAATGGACTCTGATTACCATTTGACTTAAATAGCTCTCCACATAGGACAACAGATTGCTGAGAAAATTTAATTCAACAATCAAGTGATTCAAACATCGACTCTTACTAGACCATAAAATTCCAGCTACGCATTCTAATATTCATGCAAATGAACTGCTATTCTACTATGTATGCAAAATTCTCTGGCCAACCAAAACGAACTGTTCCTCAAGAGACACGATACTCCCCTTTGAACTCAATTAATTTCAGAAAACTGAAACTCACTAGTTTCATATTTGAGAGCCACTGGTGATATGAGAAACTATTTTTAATTATTACTTGCCCCTAAGCAGGCAAGGTTTTTGTAAACTGAGGAATCAAGTCCAGTCCTAGCAGTGGCTGACAGAATTTACTGCAAACCATACTTGTCTGGGGGAACTCACTGCCAGTCACAGCTCCATATATTTAAACAATCAAAATTATAAGATTACTCTCTACTGGGTAATTTCAGTCATTAATGAATCATTCAAGTTGTATCCTAGATAAGAAAAGATTTGAAACTGATTCTAGTTCATAGTTCTTTTTCATATGCATGAACCAACTTCCATACATTTCATAACAATATCTAATAAGATTCAATTATTTCCCTTTTTCTGCTTTTTACATTTCCAACCCAACATTTTCATCCATGTTTGTGACTCCTTTCTTACAAAAGTATGAAGTGACTACCAATAATTCTTCCATTTGCTTTTCTACTAAACGTAATATTAGTAATATTTGGACTTTTGCAAAATTGTTCATGAAGACTTTCAGATGGAACATAAACAAGGAACATCAAAATGAGCAGCAAAGTTTCAAAACAAGATACATTTTCTACAAACTGCTCATGTCTCAGCATCCATTCAGATATTCTTTAACAAAAAAACAAAACAAACAAACAAAAAAAACACTTCAAACAGCTATCTAGAGACAGAGTAGCCAATTCTCAAAGTACAAGGGCAAAAAAAAAAAAAAAAAGAAAATGGAAGGAAACAGCAAATAACATTTTTCATTTTGTTAAATGGTGCAGGCAATTCGTGACTCTTGACAGCATCTTTTGTCAGTATTGATGTGTTAAATAGAGCAAAGAAGCAGCAAACAATCACGGTTCACTGAAACGGGGCTCTTTTCTTTCTGAGCCTTGTTTGAAAGAGATTAGAAGAGTGGGGGTGATAGATGGGTGACGTATTTGTTGAACAGAAACCAAGCGCCACAAAATAGTATAGCCTGAGAATCCTACGCAGCACAAATGTAGTCTGGAATCCTTCAAGCAACGCAGAATGTGTCTTCCATTTCAGTGATTTCATTCAGTCCTTAAAACAAAAGGTCCAACAAATCGGCACCGTTCTCCATAAGGAACCCACGGTGAAGGCTAGGATCTTGTGGCACATAATCGAAGCATTAACTACACTTCAAATTACACTATGAGCAACACCTAAAGGAAGACGACCAGAGAAGAGAAATTCTGTCAAGATGCTGATAAACTAGTGTGACATCACCAGAGATCACATCACATCAATCCTTTGTAATGCAGAGCCCTGTGGCAGTATATGGCCTCTACAGTGTAGAACACAGTTCAATTGAAGGAAGCAACATGAAAAAGTTCTCTCCAAAGTACTGAACTACACTCTAAATCATTTACCAATAATTGGTTTGATGATTTGCACAGCTGTGTATACAAAGGATGTAAATAAGACATGTACAAAGTAACTTCATTTATGTTACATCGATTTGACTTTTAAAGCTAATTCCATATGCTATAAAATTATAGCCAGCTCGGATTCCCCACAGCAGATTTACAGGCAGGCTCCAGGAAGCTTTCCATGTAAAAGGAATTCTCTCATCCTCTCAGAAATACTCTACTTCTAGGAGCTGTACAAAACCTTCCCTAGAAACATGAAACGGCATTCTGAACACTGCAGGAGTTTGGAATTCCCAGTGTCCCTGGCTGCCGCACTTTCCTGCAACAGGAGACATAAGCCTTAGTTCCAGGGCACCATGGAAAATAGAGTAAGTAATGCATCTTGGAGCTGGACAGATCAAAAAAAGGACAAAAAAGCAGGAAAGGTGTACATTCATTTAGTATGATTCTGAGAAAGGGAAATGAGATAGCTGTTGTTAATTCTCAAACAGACTGATTAAACAAAAGGAACATCCCTTTGCTTTCTATCTCATCAGAAGAGGCAGTTTCTGCTCCACTGGGGCTAAGATTATACAGCACAACTGTCACAGAGCAACGATATCTGTTCTGTCAGGTACTGTGAACAGAACATTTGAAAAGTACAGCTGATGGCTCCCGAAACACAACCCAGTCTAACAGAGGTTTCTTTTAAGTGGACTGCATTACTCTCTTTTCAACAAAGCAGGACTTGCAAAGAATCTGTCTACATAGGACAGTGGCTCCACTGACAGAGGAGTGACTCTTAAGTGAATGAACAATTCACACACTGAGAGGTAACAAACACACCAACAGCAACACATCCATGTGAACCTCCAAGAGCCTCAGTGTTGAAGATTCACAAACGGGTGATAAGTAAGAGCTTAATCCAAAGATAGCAGTGACTGTCACAAATTTCACAGTGTGAGAGCTCATCTGTACCGGAATCAGATACAAGACGCTCACAAGCTTTTCTGTGTCAGCAAGACAGGGTTGTATGATCATGCTGGCAGAAGGAGCAAAGCTGGGTCTTCTAACAGATGATTTATCCTCAACATTCTTCATGCTTAGCAGCAATGACTTAAGACCCATTCTAGATACTTCCAGATGGCTCCTTGCAAAAATACTGTTTGCCAGTTGCACATAGAGGGAGGGAGAAAATAAAAATAAAAAAAGGGAAATTCAAAAGATTAACTGAAGTTCTTCAATTTTAAATAGTTTTATATTTTATGCAGTATTTCCTTTTATTCTTTTTATCTTAAATGAAAGATGTATTTTCTTTGCTTGGTTTGCATCTGTAGTTTCAGGTCAAAAATCCTATCCAAAGTGCACATCTTTATGCAACTGAATCCAGACAGAGAAGCTCTAGGTAAATGTCTTTCTAGCTCCTGAAGCACTTCCAGTGCTTTATAATTAGAAACCTCCCAAACAATGGGACTAGGTAGTTAAAGCAAGTAATCTTACTGCTGTTTTTCTTTCTTTACATCTAACGTAGAAATAATTAGCTTTCCCATGATTCCCAAAGGTTTTTAATGTTATTTAATTCACCCTGCAAAACTCTGAGATTGAAACTGAAGATGAGGCACTCAGCGTAATCCACAGCCATTTGGTTCTTTGTTCACTTTTTGAAGGTTTTTCTTACAGCTCTTTGTGCTCCTTGACAGATTCTGGCAGCTTTATAGGTGACGACAGCAAAAGGAAAATTGCATCAGATCCTACAGCTGCACCAACGGTTGGCCATACAAATGCTTTTTGACAGTTAGTAGGGTTAGATTCAACGCAGTTCCTAAGGTTTTTATATTGCAGGCATTTAAGCATCCTCCTGGAACCAAAATTCATAATTTGCCACTCTTTTCAGATGACATCCTTGTAATTAATGGCAATTTTATTTTAAACCTATAATCTTGATATTTCAATCACCATTTGAGTAAACAGTGATGATTAACAGTGAAGCAAGAAGTGTCTCTGGGAAGTATCTGCTACACAGCACATGAAGAATTATTTGCACAACTTCTACTACTAATTTGGAATTTAGATGTTTATCTCTATTTTTAGCTCATTTTAAACAAATCAAAACTGTGGAAATATACAAACATTTTTTCAAAAAATCTTTATAAACATTGCAGTTGCTACACACATTTTCCCCTTTCCATGGATATCTGGAAATTATCAGGATTATCCCTTAACAGTTGTCCTAGATAATTTTTCAAGACTTTGAAAGCTGTTTGATTGAAGTATTGACTGCTGACATGAATGACTGTTCAGTCAATACTGCTGTAGAAGCAAGATACAAAACATCTCATAAAAAGCCATCTGTTTATTGAAGTTATTCAGAGGAAAGAGGTCACTTGCAAATTATGTGGGCATATTCCACTCTTTCTGAATGATTTCTAAAAGCACTTTGCAGACTTGAAACATTCCATAACTATCAGGATATTTTCTCTCATTTAATTTGTAACATTTCTCCCTTATCTTCTCTTTATGCTCTGTTCTCCCCTCTTGATTCCTCCAATCAACAAACAATCCCTGTTTGGAGAGCCTCCAGTTGTGCACCTAAAATTAACTTTATTTTCTATTATTTATAAAATTTCAGTTTGAGTGGAGGAAAGGAACAAGTGAAAAGAACGGACGTCAATTATGAAGAAGGCCTCACTGAACTCATGTCTTCTCTTTGTATCCTGTGATCACTCAAACAGGTAACAGGAGACACACCTGCATAACTGTTTTTGATATCACACAAAAATTAAGCATGCTGACATCCTATCAAGATACAGAGTAGGGACATATCTACAGAAAAAATACGTATCGCACTACAGTGACACTGAAACAACACATCCTTGTGTTAGAGACATAAGACTCTAGCCCTGGAAAACACATTTATTTCAGAAAAGTTTACTTTTTCTACCTTTAAACAAAATCCAGGCACATCCATGTCCCCTCCCTCCCTTAATTTGCTTAATTTGGTAATGTTGTTCTTCTTTGGATTTCGTTTTTTTTTGTTTTGTTTTGTTTTTATATTTGCATTCTGAGTTACACACACAGTGACCCAGGGATTCATTCTAAATTATGACAAATGCACATTTGTATCCACAGGCACAGCAGACATCTAACCTTTCATTTTGCTCAAGGTAACCTGAGAGCTCATCCTACAACAGTCACCTAAGGTTCAGTCAGCATTCTTCAGGTTTCATGAATACAAACTACATTTATTATCATGAGAGTGTAGGTATGTTTGTGTAGACACTACAGTGAGAAGTTTAACACTCAAACAATTCCACCACATCTGTTGAAAGTTACTCTAAAAGTCAAAGTGAAAAAAAAAAATCTTAAAGACAGATAATGAAACTCATACAGGAGAACTTCTGTGAAGAAAAACTAGGCATTTTTGACAAGAAAAGAAACTAAAGGGAGATGCATAGAACAATAAAAATTGATAAACAGAGAAAAAATGCAGCTTAGTCCTACTTGCTTTATGTACCACGGATGTGCCATTTCTGTATTGCTCATTTGCTGATTTACTTTCAAAACCCGACTCTGCAAATGTCTAGAGAGTTACAGATGTGATCTGAAGCAAAATAACATTTTATCTAGGTGCATTCAAAAGAATAATAATAAAAATTATATGGTTGTTATTTTCTGAGTATCTATGTTATATCCTCAGCAAGACAAACAACATACTTTTGTCTCTTTTCTTCTACCAATTTATTTTAATGTGCCTTTTTAACAGTTTAAAAGTCCAATATTTGGGAGCAGATCAGAAGAATCTGCATGCATAAGCAGAAATTTTCGAACCGCTTTGCAACATTTACCATCCATACCACAAAAAAGAAAAACAACTACCAAAAACAGCCACAAAAACTACTCATAAGAAGTACACTTCAAAATGTAACAAAACAGTATTTTTAAAAGTATAAAGCCAGAAGAGTATTACATAATACTTAAGTGGTATAGAAAAGATGGAATATGTTTAAAACTTACCCTATTGACATTGCTGTTTCTTAAAATAATCTGAATTAGATTTTTCATAAATTCTTCAAGCTTCCTGAAACACTTCTTCAGAACGTGATTAGATAATTCAGTGTCAGTTACTAATTTGATCAAAACACAAACTGCCTCAGTAAGAAAACTTGAAACTGGAAATTTAGGACTGTTGTAAAAAACAGTTAGCCCATCAAGCAGCTGAGACAATGAATTGCATATAGTGAAAGAATCATTCTCAAGCTTTGTGAAGTCTGCTTGCAGCATTCCTCCTTCTGACAGTTTTCTTATTTCAAGCAGATGTTGAAAAAACTGCACGGGGACAGTCAAAGATTCCTCCTTGCTAGAATAGCAAAGATTTAGTGGGGGAACTATTTCCAACCAATGTTTAGATGTGTTGACAGTATGCTCAAGGTCTTGGAAATCAGAAGCTACTCCTAAAGACTCGAATGCATAGTCATTAGACACATCACATCCAGAATCCTGTAACTGGCTTGAGTAATTCACTGGATTTATACGCTCCTCATCCAGAAGAGTTTCAGCAGAGGCACCTGGCTTTCCTGAAATACAAATGTGAAAATTACATTTATGTGTAGTTAAAACATTCATATATATTAATGTCCCACTTCTGTCTTCCTTTTGCTTCCATGCAAAAATCACATCATATGTGCTTGCTGCCCAAGAACTACTATGATTGACATTCAGCTGCTGTGGAAGGTGATGTTTTTCAACTCAAAACTATTAGGAAGTAACACATTTGTGAACCAGATGTTTCATGCAGACAGTAGTATAACAATTCTGAGTTTGATATTTCCGATGGTTCAAAGTATTCACAGAGATAACCAAAGTGGACAACACATAGAAAATTTAAGAGGACGGGTATCTATACCACCACTGATTCCCAGGAAAGGGAATGCATTTAAATTTTTGCCTTTCAATACTTTCATCCTCATGAATTCAGGGTGTTTTCAAAACAAAACAAAACAATAGAAAGGATTTATTACTGTAACTGCATTAAATAGTATTTTCTCCTTTACCCACACTCTTTTGCACTAGGCCAGCTAAGGAATTCTAAGAGAGTCAAAGTTGAACAGAATATTACACTTGAACTTATTATTATTTAATGAAGAAAAATACTCAAAAATCTCAACTGTGTTTTACACTATCTTCTTCAAAAACACACAAACTGTATTTCAGATGGCATTTATTACATTTGCACTGCTAAGAAATTATTCTCCATACAGCAGTGTACAATCTCTACCATTTCATTTCATCTTAGATGCATGCAACTTGTTGCCTTAGGGCATAGGGACGGATGACAAGAGGCTCTCACTGTGCTACATCCAGCCTATGGCAAAAGACTACTGTTAAAACGTGCAAGAGACATTAGAGCAGTGAAGTGGAAGAACAACACACATGATCATCTCAATGCAACAAGACAAAACTAGAGCTCTGCCTACACAACCTCGCTGTGCCCTATTTACCAGAGCACAGTCACACACAGTCCACTCAATTTTAAACTATTTACATTTTCCACAAGCGATAATGTACACTTCTGAGTCTGCATTCCCAAATGAATTAAAAATATATAAATGGTTTGGCAAATAAACATAATAAGCACCGTATCACATGACACGATTCAAAGCATCCATGACAAATTAATAAGCATTTTTAATATTGAAAGCATCACATCACAGCAGCCTACTATATTCTGTACACTACTGAAAAAAAACTATTGTTTAAAAGTTTCTAAAGACTTAATTAAATATGGTTTCAAATTGAATTCCGACTATGGCTTCGGTCACTAAAAACATACTCTGATACTGAGTTTCAATCTCAATAGTACTGCTTTTGACTGGTAGAAAATCTGTGGGTTTTTTTCAGAGAACGAATATCATGGAGTCCAACCACCTGATCACTATAGGCTTAATCAAAAAAGTTACAGCATGTTACTGAGGGCATTATCCAGATGTCTCCTGAACACTGACAGGTATGGGACAGCAACCACCTCACTAGGAAGCCATTTCCATGTCCAAACACCTTCAGAGTACAGAAATTATTCCCCATACCTACCACGAACCTTTTTATTTTTAATATAA
The DNA here is from genome assembly GCA_035772895.1 of Perdix hodgsoniae. Lineage (NCBI taxonomy): Eukaryota > Metazoa > Chordata > Aves > Galliformes > Phasianidae > Perdix > Perdix hodgsoniae. The sequence goes on from JAPSGF010000004.1 coordinate 27,692,252, forward strand.
ATTTATTTTAGTTTCATGCCTCTTTAAAATTCAGACAGAGTCAAAACTGAACAGGATTGACATCAACTGACGCAACGAAAGGCCTCACTGCGGAGAAATCAACTGACAGTTCCAGAAGACAGAAGAAGCTGAGCCTAGCATTTTAGATATTATTAGCAGAGTTTCCAGATCAAACTCAGAAAGCAAGCAAACGAGAAAAGCACACTTTGCACAGTCTGAGGAACAAAAACAGGTATCATGTCTTCTGTCCCTATTGCTTTGAGCAAAAGATACTCCAGAAAAAAACAACTTGAAAATTCTTTTTCCTGCTGCTAAAAAGCTCTTCTACGGAACCCATCTACTCCTTATGAGTATCACTAATTAATATTTTAGTCAGTTCTTAGTCATGGGAAAAAATGGAAACTACTTATGGGGACATAACTCCAGGAGTCCAAAAAAGCAAAGCACAGAAGTATATGAAAAAATATATGTTTGGGTTTTTTTAATTACATGAAAGGAATAAAAAAATAATGTGAAAGAAAAGAGTAAGAAAAAGTATAATGAGAAGAAAATAACAATGCATTGTTATATACCTGTAAGAACCAACACAAAAACATCTCAAAACCAAAGATGCAGTGTATGCAACAAAATATTCCTACCAGCAGGAGACAAATATTGCATTTGTGCCTCAGTTCCTACTCACTGAAATAGAAAACTTCTGTCATGATCAGCATTCAGAAAGGTGTTACAGTAAGCCCCCAGTAGCAACACATTTCCAGTTCCATTAATACAGAAAACACTTTAAAAAAATGTTCAGTGATTTATTTTTTCCAGTCACATAGAGAGCAATGAAAAGCTATATTTAAAATAAATAAATAAATCACCCAACAGCAAATGAGATTCATGATTTCCCTCAAAATGTCTGAACATCATTTATTTCTTGAAAGGAGGAAAACTAATCACTTTATACTTAACTACCACTTAAATGTGAAAATAGTCTGGATGTTCACACCATGCAGTTATCAAGTATTAAAAAAAAACATCAGTATTAAGCCTGTGTCACGGTAAAAACAATCTTTCAGTGTCAATTTCAAGAAAATGTGACTATGAAAATACTACAGAAATAAATACTGAGCATTATACACTAATCACAAAATTTTACAATGCTTTTATATAGGTAATGAAATATTTGTTCATGAATAATTTTATAGTCTCCTTAAATGTCACATCATATCAATGAAATATTTAGACTCTTAATTCCCATTTAGGACTTCAGCTCTTCCGCACATTAAGATCCTGAGCTGAAAACCACAATTGTGTGCTCACCAGATAAAGCAAGGTGCTGATACAAGAAAAGCCTTGGGGTGCAAAGGCTGAAGAACTGGCACCCTTCTACACATATGCACCACCATGGAAACCACCTGGTCTGAAAATCAGCAGTTGTTCAAGGAACAAAAATGTGACTTCTATACTGTGAGCAGTATGTAAGTAGTGTTGAAGGAACCCTGCGAAACGTAACTCAAATGCACATACTGCTGCTGGACCACAGGGCACAGTGGCTTTTATCATGGGACTGCAATGCCAACCCATCTTACGGTCAGAGAAAGTAGAGTTTTCAGCTACTCTTGAGAAAGAAGAGTTCTCTCAACACCAAGTCCACCCTACCCCTAAAACAAATTCTGTCACTTCTGAATAGTTACCTTAATACAGATACCAAGACTAAGTTCATGGACAAAAAAAAGAGAGGAGTAATCAGTTGCTTAATCTATACAGGAAAACCATTTGTTGCCAGAGTGGTTGCAGCCAGCAATGCGGTCATAAGGATTCTTAGAGATCAGAAGAGACAAAAGAACATTCATAGTTCTTCCTACTCAATAAGAATGGCAGCATTTGTAATAAAAGGATGGTGGTGGAAGATGGTCTCTCAAAGGACAGGCTTGAAGGTGGCAGGTGTAAGAAAAACAAAGAGAAAAGACCACTGGAAATCTGCCAAGTAAAAAAATAGCGCAGTTTCAAGCATTTGGCGTTGTCTTTATTCTCTTTCTTGTGAGTGCACACTGATTAACACAAAGCTTGCTCAAAACTCAAATGTGCACAGTTCACTTAATAAAAGTTAAAATGAGACTAACAGTAATGTTCAGAACCTTAGAAACCCCTTTGGTGGTACTGCATTCTGCTTCCCAAGGGTTCAGTAACTTCTAAATGGAGATGAAATACATGAAATGATTTGTATTTCTTTCAACTTTCCCACTTCCGGGTTTTTCAGCACTCTTAATTTCCATTTAACTTTCACTGATGGATTTGTTATAGGTACACTTTCCATGAGCAGTGAATCAAGTTTGTTCTCTCTCCTCACATACATGAACAGTTTCAATTTTTTTCATAGGGTTGTTGTTAAAGCCTGTTTCTGTTTTACTGTTTTCATTATTAATAAGGCTGTTTGAGGGAAAAAAAAATAAATCTCTGTCAAACTTCTACGTGGTTAGCACACTATGACTGCCCTGATCTGGAACCAAGGTGTAATTCTGTATGTATCAAAGCAAATTTTCTCCATCTCTCACATATTCAAGCTATTATTATTTGAATAGTTTGAAATAGTAGTAATAATAAGCTTCCAGGATTCTTCTAAGGAAATTTTTTTAGAAGACCTGCATTCAACACTTAAGCATTTCTGTGGATTTTATATCAGCTTGGAAAAGAAAACTCTTCTGTTAAGAGCTAAGGTATTTTAGGTTGACATGCTTCACTTTACCCATGAAAACTGCCTGTCCGAACTGCAAGTACAATATAAGGTCTTATTAAAGATAGCTTGCATTCTCAAAGAAATTCAGCTGCTCAAAGTGACAAGTATCAGCCAGCGCACACAGCAATTCTCTGGCTGTGACTTTATTAACCGGAATATAGCTCCAGTTATGCTTTATGACCTTACAGGGTTGAAATACTCTCCTTAAGAAATCACTTGGATTTTTCTAAAAATATACATTTCTAAAAATATATATTTTTAAAAACAATGCCAATGTTTGGCATTTATGTTTACATACACACAGACTCCTCCCAAAATAAAAAAATAAAAGGAATTGAAAGGTAAGTTTCAGTTAAGCTAATTCTGCTCAGAGAGGTTGTATTTTCCTCGGGAATATTCAGAAGCTGCCTGGACATGGTCATGAGAAAGTGGTTCTTGATGGCCCTGCTTGTGCAGGTCAGGCTAGGTGACCTCCAGAGGTCCCTTCCAACCTCAGCCATTCCAAGACTTTGCCTTTCATGTGAACAATCTGACTTATTCTTAGCTCTCCATAGTAGACTTGCCAACAAGAGAATCCCAATTGCCATGGCAACACTTTTAAACTAGTTTTTACTATATGCACTGTTTTTCCCAGTATTATTATTCTGTTTACCAAAAGAAAGGAATTATTAATCCTACTCGTTTGCATGAGCCTCAGTCCTAAAAATTACCGTGCATCTTATCAGGAACTTGACAAATACAAGAAATGTGCGTGATAACCACAAACTCTTCGTCTTGCTGGGATAATTGGGTTGTTTTCACTTCTAAAGGAGTTTGTTATACAAAAACTTGGAAGAAAAAGGATGCTCCTTGAATCCCATTGCTCCAAGTATGTGTATAGGACAGCTGTAGCAATTCTACCTGACTAGACAGACAGTGTTCAAAGAGAAAATTCTACAACCCAAATATACCTGCAATACATGGAAGGAGCAGTACTCTGAAATTTCAGTGAATGATTACGCTCCAGCTGGTACTTTTTCTAGATTGCAAATTTATTTATTTAATTATCTCCAGCTTTCCTTGAGCTCCTCACCGTGTCACTACTATTACTGGGAACAGATTTATCTCACCATCTTGAAGTGAAGGTTCTCCTTTTTGGAAGTTTGTATCAAATTATTCAGAAAATATTTTCAGTGGCTAGCACTCTCTCTACTCAAAACAGAGCAGGACGTCTGACTTTCTCCTCTACTTCCAAAGGAAAAGTTGGGTTTTAGCACCCAGAAGTTCTGTCACTATCTGCTGGGTAAGAAATACTCAATGACTTACGGGAAAGTGGAAAGGGAAGATACAGCTCAACTCTGTCTCAAAACAAGTATACTCACATGGAGTTCTATAAAGCGTTATCAGTTTTTAATTCAGATGTGGCTTGTTCTAATTCTATATGCTTCTGCTTTTGCAGAAAGTGTTAACTCACAGCAAGAAGAAAATAGACTGAAGCATCTTTGTTCATACTAATCTACAAAGAAAATGGCTTCCTTTTTCCACAGGTACAGCTAAATACTTCAAGAAACACGTAAGTTAAGAAGTTAAAACAAGGGATGTTCTTTTTTGTCCCTATTTCTTATTCCTTAAAGAGGTAAAAGCTGCTGCAAAAGTCTTGGCACAGTAAGCAGAATCCAGGGGACAAAATCCTGGAAAGTCTAATGCAGCCTCAAGACATAGCTGAAAAAAAAAAAAAAAATCAGTCATGTTACTCACATACAGTGAATCAGAATTCAGCTTCTACCTTCACACACACCATATAACAGAAGGATGTGCTGGCAACTACATGCTACATGTTGAAGCTAAAACCAGGAGGGGAGATGAAGACCTGCTGTATATGATACAAGAAAGGATGAGTAAAATAATATCAAAAAATAGCAGAAAAAACCCTGATTATTAATTTTTATTAGAGAAATAACCAGTTCAGTAAATTTCTGTCCTCTGCACAAAAAGGGAATAATATAAACCCAGACTGATGGTGAAGATAAGCAAAACAAAAGACATGCACAGTACAAGTACATATTTGCTAATATATCCTGGATAACTAACATGGAATCTGTCAAGCCTATCAGCCTAAAACAATCAAAGCAACGTATCTGTCTCCTCTAAATTGTAATTCCCTGAATATTTGCTGGGCAAAAAAGGGCTGAGTATTCCATTAATGCCCTCTTGAGTTGCAGTAACAGCTGCAAGCTTTTCCAGATCTCTTCAGCAGAAGCTGCCAAGAAACAATACGATTGTTGATTTGATGAATTGATCATGGTTAAGGAATTTTGCTTTAGATGGCAGGTGCTTCAACCCCTATGAATAAATCAATCAATACTTTGTAAGACCTTTTGTCTTTTCATGCAGCTCCAAAGCAAGGAGGCAACAGTATTTTCAAATGTTTTGTTCTCATTCTTCAGTAGTGCCTCCTTTGCTACATCAAATTCCAATCTGAATCAAATGAAAGGCAATAAACTTTTCTTTTTTCTTTTAAACCAGTCGGCATAGCTGTAAGGACAATACTGGCAAGGTGAAAAATAAACAACCATAAAGAATCACAAGGTAGGAAGAAAATTCCAGAGGTCAACTGATCCAACACTCTTGGCTTCTTGCCCCAGGACTCAGTCCATGTGACTTTTGGACATCTCCAAGCAAGAGACCCCACATTCTGGGCAACCTGTGCTAGTGCTCCATCACCAGCACATCACTGAAGTGCTTCCTTGTATTGTGGTTTAACTCAGCAGGAAGCTAAGCACCACACAGTTGTTCACTCACTTCTCCCAACTTCCCTGTGGGAGATAATTGAGGGGACAAAAAAAAGCAAAGTAGAACTCATGAGTTGAGATCAAACTATTTATTTACTAACCTAGAGAAAAGGAAAAGGATAATCGTTATAACTATACCTACATGTGTGCGTATGTGTTATCAACATTGGTTTTCTTCTGGAACTAAAACATAGCTTCATACTAGATATTCTCACACCAAAAAAAAAAAAAAAAAAAAATCCCTCTAAATTCCATCCCAGTTGAAACTAAGACATGTTCAGAAGGAATCTCCTTTATTCCAGTTTATATCCATTATCTTTTGACCTGGCACTGAGCACCACTGAAAACAGCCTGACTTTGTTCTCTTTACACCCTCCTTTCAGATGTTTCTATACACTGATGATGTCTCCTCCAGGCTGAGCAACCCCAGTTCTCTCAGTTTCTCCTTATAGGTGAAATGCTCTGGTTCCTTCATCATCCTGATGGCCTTCTGCTGGACTCACTCCTGTCTATGTCCCTCTTGTACTGCAGAGCCCAGAGCTGGACTCAGCAGTCAAGGTAGGGCATCAGCACTACTAAACAGAGAGGAAGAATCACTTCCCAGGACTATTAAATTTCTTCGCAGAAAGGGCTTATTGCTGGCTCATGTTCAATTTGGAGTTCACCAGAAAACCCAGGTCCTTTTCTGCTAGGCTGCTTTCCAGCTGGATGGCTCCCAGCATGTCCAGGTGCCTGGAGTTGCTTCTCCCAAAGTGCAGGACTTAGCACTTCTTGCTGGACTGTGTGACGCTCCATTAATCCAGTCTGTCACAGTCTCTCTACGAAAAGATTTGCTTCTTGGATGGCTGACATACAAAGTACTACCGTATGAAAGGGATACCAGAGTCCTTGCATTCAGAAAGAAACTGCACATGAAGTCAAATAAGAGTTTCCAGACACAGTCAGTGAATGTATACTACAGCAACTTCATAAACAGCACATTAAAATGTAACAACTCATACTGAAAAACATATTAGTTAAGTAAACCACATTTCTTCCCTTTGTCAAGGATACGTACACTTTTTGGGGTCTCTAGCAAGGTAGGATAAAAATAATTCAGATAATATGAGTTTAAAAAGAGGTTGTTTTTTTTTTTGCTTTCTTCTTCACGTGCTTGTACATCCATGTTCTTCATGTTTATCCTTACATGAAGAAAACAACCATCACAGTTTCAAAGAGCTCACAAGTTTCTCACATGAAGGAAATAAAACTCCATAGGCCATCTCTAATTATTCCTGAAGACTGAGAAAAACCTATTATTATTATTATTCAGAACACGGTGCAGGGAAGATTCAGCTGCAAGGTGAACCATGGCTGAAAGAAAAACTCTTTAGCTCTCAATTGGCATCAGGAGACGAACAGTATCTGACGTTTACTGTGCGAGTTTTTCAGGTGACAGATTTTGTGAAACCCTGCTATTTTTGCATTAATGGAACTGTTAAACAGAACACAAGAGAGCCAAAGGAAAGCTGAGGATCTGAATTCTTCTAAAAGGTTGCACTGTTTTAAGCAGAAAGCCAACCCCAAATACATGGCTGTAGAAACAACTGGAGGCAGAAGAAAATCCATGGTGTCTCTAAATACCTGGCTCTGGGAACAATCCCATCTACTCTCAGCCCCAAGGAGAACTTCTCTGGTACAACATTAGGTAGAAAACTTGGTGTCTATAAAGTAACCTTCAGGCAAACAGGATGGAACCCCATTTATACTACTTTCTTTCCAAAAGGGAGAAAGGCACGAGGAGCTTGACTCAGCAGCGGACACCTTTTGGCTCCTATTCAAAAACCTGAAAATTTCAAGACAGGTGCAACATAGAATTTTATTTTCCAGAGCAGAAAATTTCAGTAGTAAAGTGTCCCTTATTTCAGGTAGGTTTTGCCCCTGCAATCACCTTCCTTTAATTTTAGTCTTAGGTGTTCTGCTCTTAATGCAAATCATCAACTATATCAACAGAAGAGTGAACAGAACTCACCAACTGATATCCCATCAGATATCCATGATCTTTCTTTACTCAAAAGTAAGAGACTGAGCACGTCCCCAGTTTAACTGTAACTATGAATGCTCACTCAGCAGTTGATGTGCTGAGTCTGATTAAGAGTATCTTTCTTCCAAGAGAACAGATGGCTCAATTTCATTATCAGAAAACTTTACATGCCATATTATGGTTGGGGGGAGGTGGGGGAGAGAGGGAAGAGTCAAATCAATCAAAAGAAACACTACAAAAGATAAGCATATCACAGTTAGACTCCAAGAACTGGGAAGTTTTAATGTTAAGGAAAGCCCTTGTGAAAAAATCTGAATGTCCTACTTGTTTTCGACAGCATGTGAGGTAGGAGGGGCTGATATGAACAACTATAAATATTTTAAATGTCAGAATGTTTTCTAACTAGAAGGTTTATCAGCAGTGCAAACTGATTTAATCTGTAGTCTACTGACATGTCCTGCTGATCTCCCATCTTATAACCACAACTACTACTCGTGTTTGGAATAAGTCACAGAAAAGAAGCTGTATGGGAGCTGCTGAATCACAGCCTGAACCTTTGATTAGTTATCTGAGGCAAGCAATATGTCAGCCCTGGGAGCACAGGTGAAAGCAATTCACCTGTGCTGCAGGAAGGGGTGGAGCCAGGCTCCACCTCTCCAGACCCATTTAAGTGCTGACTGCCAGGGAGGAAGGATCTCTTCTGAGAGATCCACTCCTTTGGAGCCCTTTACTATGAGCCCTCTGCACGGGTAAGCGTTCCACCTATTTTCTCTTTGTTACCCTTGTGCCTAACTCTTTTGTTGGTTCATTTTCACACCTTGACTATACATCTATTTTTGATTGTACTTTTCAATTATATTATTTTTCCTTGATTGTACAGGAGCACATAAAGAATAATTAAATCTGAACAGTCAGTAAATCACTTTTCTGGAGAGGAAGGTCTAGTGATAAAGAAAAGTAAATATTAAAACCTCTAAGTAAAGTCTAACACTTTACCCCTCCTGGCTAAATTTATAATCTAGAAATCTTTTCAATCAAATCTTTTCAATCTTTTCACAAGGCAATAAAAACGGCACAGTTTTAGTATAAAAGCATTCCAGTACCACAGAATCACAGAATGGCTTAGGAAGGACTTCAAAGATTATCTTGTTCCAAAGTGTTCCCATCTATCAACAGGGTTGCCAACAACTGGATCAGGCTGCCTGAGATTCCATCCAACCTGGCCTTGAACACCTCTAGGGATGCGGCATCCACAGCTTTTCTGGGCAACCTGTGTCAATGCCTCACTATCCTCTCAATAAAAATGTTCTTCTGACACCTAATTTTTAGCAGAAAACTGTTCCCTCTTATCCTATCACTATTAGCCCATGTAAAAATAAATAAATAAAGCAGTCTTCCTTCTGATTCTAAGTTCCCTTTAAGTACTGGCAGGCCACAAGGAGGTCTCTCTAGAACCTTCTTTTCTACAAGCTGAGCAAGCCTAGATCCCTCAGACCTTAATTTTAGGAGAAATGCTCCAGCCTTATGATCATTTTCAGGGCCTTCCTTTAGATCTGCTCCAACAGCTCTTTATCTTGTGCTGGAGGTCCTAGACCTCAGTGTAATACTGCAGGTGCTCACAAGGGTAAAGTAGAGAAGGACTATCACCTTCCCCCTTGCCCTGCTGGCCATCTGTTTTGATGCAACTAAGGATGCTGCTGGCCTTCCAGGCTTCAAACACACACTCCTGGCAGCTTTTCACCCATCAGAACCTCTAAGACATTCTCCACAGGGCTGCTCTTAATGCTCTCTTCTCCCAGTCTGTCTGTACACATCTGGGATTGTACCAACCTGAGTGCAACACCTTGCACTTGGCCTTTTTTAATCTTATTAGGGTCACATGGATCCACTTCTCAGACCTGTCCAGGTCCCCTTGGATGCCATCCCTTCCTTCTGTTATATCAACTGTACCATTTAGCTTAGCATCATCAGTAAACTTGCTATGAATGCACTTAATCCCACCACATCATTAAAGCCTCATCAAGTTTTCCTTTAGATAACTTCCTAAAAGAAAAAAAAAAAAAAAAATCACAACTTTGAAAGCAACTAGCTAGATACCCTTCCTTACATCTAAAACAGTCTTCAATTATCATAATCCTTACTTAAAGGTTTTCCTGGATCCTACAATGTCAGACTTACAGTATTATATAATTTATAATAATAAATTGGTTGGACTGGATGATCTTGGAGAGCTGTGATTCCACAAACTACTCACAGAATCTAGTGTCTGTTCACACTAACAGGGAGAGCATATGTATACTCTGTCCTGCCTCTCCTTGTCTTATCTATCAGGGATTCATGCCTTCAACATATTAGGCCTATGTTCTAATGTTAAGCTTGTTTAAAGCAGTTAAAAAAAACAACATCTTTAAGACACTAGTATCTTGCAGACTACAGAGCAATATTTTGAATTAACATGCATACAGTAATATTTGTATTTTTCTAGAATTATTCCATATGACAAGTGTTGATTTTCAGGGTTAAAATATAAGTTCTGACAAAGTATTAAATTTTCAAGCTAAATCTCATCACAACTTATGTAACTGTCCTGCAGCCTAAGGGTTTCAGGAAAGCCACAAAGATGGCTTAGAACTTAGAGCTCTAGTATCTACATACAAGAAACAAAGCAGGCAACATGAAGCCTGTTTTATTTCTTGCTACTGCATCATGGTGATGATCAGAAACAATTTCAGAAACTCACCGTTTTCCAGGCAGACTCTCTGACAGATCTTCTTCAAAAGAAGCTCCTGACGTAAGCGAAAAATTTCAGCTTCCAGTGCTTTAACTTTCGATTTCCAGTCAAAATCTTGTTCAGATACAATTTTGGCAAGGTGCTCAGTGTATTCTTTGCAGCTCTTTCCTGGTGGTTTGGAACGGATAATGGCAAAAGCCAGTGCCAGTTTTGATATTTTCAAATACCAGATTTGGTTTTCTCTTCTGCCTTCGACTTCTACTGCACACAAAAAACAAACAAAAAAAACACCTTCACCATGATTTTATTAAAGCAAGTTGTACACACTTTCCTTAGCTTTGAAAACCATTTAACAGTGAGACCAATTATCTTATTTCTACCACAATCCAAAAATCAATCTAGGACAACAGAAGAATAGCTGTCCACAAATGTGAGAATAAAACATACATGAGCTGTGCTTCAGTACTAACACCAATAAACATGGCATTTGATAACAATTATGGAAATCAGAAAACAGTTCAGACAGGCTTATACTAGCAACATATTAAATAGCAATGTTATTTCAACTAAAACAGTAAAAATACTAAAAATCCTAAGAGAAAAAAATAAAAGAAAATCACTAACGCCCTATGGCTGAAAAACAGGATTATATTAGTTTAGACCCAATATATACGATTTCTTGGTAGGGTATCAAAAAGTCTCAATTAGTTAAAAATAAAAACAAAGACCTGAGGATATTAGTAGCTTCCAGTTTTGGATACCTGGTACTGCTGTACCTTTGGTTTTAAGTCTGCACCTCACACTTGCAGAAAGGTCTTTTCAGAGATACTGCTAATAAAATGCAGATTCAGGCTGGGGAAAAGGTGTCTGTTCTTCAATTCTTGCCATCAACAACTGTAATGTTAATCCTTTCCATTCAAAACAGGAGTTCACATGTTCATATATAACTCATACAAATTCACATATCAGTAAGGTTCTTTGCAACAGCAAAGAAACTTTCACTGAATAAAATCCTCCCTGCGCTATTCTCCTAACCCTAACACAAAAATTCTCCATCATCCTATTTTTTAAATCTTTTTATCCAAGAAGCTACAAATTAAGAACTACAATAAATTGTGTTGAATATCTGAAATAGTAACAGCACAGGATTCAGTGAGGCATTTTATGCCATCCTTTCACCAGATCATCTGTTATCATTAAACTGATAATTTCCCCCAACTTTAGACAGTAAGTCACCTAATGTTATGTATTTATTTTTCCAGCAGAGGTATTTAGAAAAACAGATGCCTTTTAGTTGTTTTTTTTTGTTTGTTTTGTTTTTTTTCCCACCTTCCCAATGCTACTGAAACATACAAAGAATTCCTGTACATTCCTTGTATGCCACCCAGTCAAATACACACCAGTCACATCTTGAAGTATGAGCACAAAGGGTAAGATGATAGGAATTCCTAGGGATCCATATAGAGCCATGCTGAGAATTATTGTTCTCCACTTGAAATGTTACATTTCTGCTCTACCCATGCAAAAACAATTAGTCTAAGCATCAGTGTACTGATAATGATTAATGAAACAGCAAGATCTTAGAAACTAACCAACACTATATATACCATTATATATCTATATCATTCAATACATAAACGATATTTTTGCATGATTTCTGCCTTTTGAAATCCATTTCACACAACTTTTTTTTTTTTTTTTAAGAATTCCATGGAAAAGGCATAAGTTACTTCCCCCAAAAAGAATCTACACTGCTGTGGCACAACAAACTGCTCTAAGGCTCTTTTGCCTTATACATCAAAGGAAGTATTTTGCAAACACAGAACCGTGCCAGTAATTGAGCTACCATCAAAGCTGTGCATAAAATGAAATACCTGGAATCACACAGAAAGAAGAGTACGTAGTAACTTTCAAGGATCAAAGATCTTTGCCTTTGAACTTGAAATACACTCCCCAGATTCTCATTGTCTTAAACATAAGTTTCACCCAGGTGGCACCTGACACACACATCAAGCTCCATTCTTACAAAGTTTATCTGCAGAGCAGAGCTATAGATTAAGGCAGACAGAAATTCTTCTTTCAAGTGGATTTTTATTGCTGCTTTCTCATTTTGAGCTCTCTGGGGAACTCTTTGCAAAAATCTTTCTGATTCACCTGCTTTTATAGAAGAGAAAGGCAATACTAACTTTCTGCTTTGTAATATATTTTGTCAGTACAAGCATTTTTTCACAAATTACACTCAAGAAAGCTGCAAAAAGGTATGGGGCAGGAAACAGTATTTAATTTGAGTGCTTTGTGACTATACACACACTTTTTATCATTACAAAAGTCAACATTGGTACCTTTTTTCTATCATGTTGTTCATTTCTATTTGTACAGCAAAGAATCAGTTGGCTGTTTGACCACTGATGCTTTATGATCCTGCAGTTCATATGCCTTGGCCCATACCTCTTCATTATGAAAGTAAATCAATAAATCCATACATCCTCTGAAAATCCACTACTGAAAGGATATCTACATTACTAGAAGTCCAAGAAATTAGGAAGTTCTTTCTGAATATTCCAAGTTTTCAGCCCTTGTAGTTGAAATATCCAGTGATTCAGAGTAGTAAATAAATAAATCACATAAACCATTCTAGCTTTGCTTTAAAACCCAGTTATCAAAACACTTAACAGCAATCCACATTAATCCTCACAACACAGAATTAAGCAATGAGATTTGGATTTAAAGAGGCTTTTTCCTCTTTAGATTTTTATACAGACTTTTACAGTAGCAGTTCTTACTCTGGAAAAAGGGAATTACTTTCATGCAAAAAACCCTCGTAGGGCTGCTCAAAAAAAAAAAAAAATCAACACAAAAACCCACAAAACAGTACTGATAACAAAGCTGGTTTTCTTTAGAAACATGGAAAAAAAAAAAAAAAAAGAGCAATATTTGGAAAAATAACTCTATTGGAATCTTGAAACCAGGTAATTTATGGTAAATGGAGATATACCTATGTGCACTTCTAGAAACAATGAATTTTATAAAGATTTTATAGAAAATAAACTGCTTATCTATCTCCTTTCTTTTGCTCTTCCTGTCACCATCTCATTCTCCTTTTATGATCACAGAAAGAAATGTTTCCAGGACTAAAAGCAGGAATCGCAGAAATCAATTCAAGTTTCCCACACCTCCCTAAATGGAAAGCTGCTCTCTCACAAACCACTGTATAAAAAACTCCTAGAAAATTACACACTGGATGATGCTGCTAGAGATTTGCCAACTGTGCATTAGCAAAAATTGAAAGGCAAGCTGTTGCTTTCAGGAAGTATTACACCAAAGACAAGCAACTGTGAATGCATTTCACTAAAAGCATATTGGCAGCTACAGTGATATCAATATTTTTGCTCACATCTGCATAGAAATAACACTATAGACTAGGTAGAAAAAGGTTAATAACTAAACCAGAAATTTTTTTAGACTGGAAATTACAAAACAAGACCATGACAAGAGCAGAAAGAAGTCATTAAGTATCCTAGCTCCTAATGTCAAAATATATCAGCAGGAATAGAAAGAAGAATCATTCAGGAAAACACATCTGGTACCCAAGTTACAGTAAGAATAACAACTTAGAAAGCTCTGTTTTCATTCTGTGTTAAGGAGGAAATCTCTGGCCCTCCCAGTAGCCCAGCTAGAAGTAGTACCCTCACTAAGGCATACAGACAGATGACAAGTTTCCTATGCAAAGCCTTAAATCTCAATCAGAGCGCAGTCAGAGGACGGGATCAGCTAATATGGATGTCAAACAGGACTGGTGTCTCCAGATTCCTGACACAAAGAAGAAAACCCATCTCCAGCCCTCTTCTTCTCCAACCCTACTAAGGTAGGTCTCAGCTGTGAAGGATCACTGAGTAAGTGTTCAGATGCTGAACGAAGTACAAAAGAAATCATAAATTTGTAGAGTGGCTTGGGTTGGAAGGCACCCCAAGGATCATCAAGTGAATAGTGATAGGAAGGTTGCCAGCCACTAGAGCAAGTACTAGAATCAGATTGCCCAGGGCCCCATCTAACCTGGCCTTAAACACCTCCAGGGACATGGCATCCACAGCCTCTCTGGGCAACCTGTTCCAGCACCTCACCACTCTCACAGTAAAAACTTCCCCTTGACATCTAATCTAAATCTCCCCTCCTTTAGTTTAAAACCATTCCCCCTTCTTCTATCACTTTCTACTCATATGAAAAGTTGTTTTCCCAGATGTTTATAAACTCCCTTTAGATATCAGAAGGCCACAATGAGATGCGCTTCCAGCCATCCCTTCTCTAGGCTGAAAAAGCCTAGTTCCTTCAGCCTGTCTTCACCAGAGAGGCATTCCAGACCTTGGATCATCGTTGTGGCCCTCCTCTGCACCCTCTTCAAAAACTTCTCATCTTCCCTGTGCTGGGACCCCAGGCCTGGATGCAGTTCTCCAGATGGGGCCTCTCAAGGGCAAAATGGAGGGGGACAATCGCCTCCCTGACCCTGTTGGCCACCCTACTTCTGATGGAACCCAGGATACCATTGACCTTCCGGGCTCCAAGAGCACACTCCCAGCTCAGTTTTTTCATCAACCAGGACCCCTAAGTCTCAAGGAATTCTTCTCCCAGTTTATATACTTATTTAGGATTACCTCAAACTAAGCAGTCACGAGCTGCCCTACACAGCTCAGTGGTAGATGACAAAGGGGAACCAAGAAGTGGTAAAAGATATTTTGAGGACCTTAGATATAATCATTGAATACTGTGAATTGGAAGGGACCCAAGGGATCATTGAGTCCAGCTCCTGGCTCCACAGAGCATCACCCCAAATTCTCAAATCCTACATTTGAGAGCACTGTCCAAATGCTCCCTGAACTCCTGAAGATTGGGCCTGTGCTCAAACACTCTCCAGTAAAGAATCTTTGCTTAATCCCCAACCTGACCCTTCCCTGAAGCAGCTCCATGCCATTCCCTCAGGTAAGAAAATTAGCAAGAAAGCAGAAACAATCAGGCTAAACCTGAGTGACAAACACTACCCTTCTACAGTGATTTGCTGTTTCTGCAGCTGCACTGGATGCAGCAGTTTATATTACACCACTTGGTACAGAGAGAGACCTTTCTGGCAGATCTCACCTCAGTTCTGAGGCTGCCCGCAACATGTAAGCAGAAAGAAATACCCAAAAATAAGGAAAAAAAAACACCTACTTTAGATAATCATCTTTAAAATTTGCTTTATTCTTAGTTGGGAACTTTATATATGTAGCACTACTCTAAATTCCAAAGACTTCACATTATTATTAAAGAATATCAAAACGTGCATTGGAATTCTGAAGCCTCTTGATGAAGAACCTTTCCCTAAAATCCATCCTGAACTTCTGTTAGCTGAAAAAGGGTTAAACTTAAAGTCAGCTGGCAGATCAAAATGGACTGCTCACTAAGGAGAAAAAGAAAACAAAGAAGTAAAACAAACAAAAAAAGACCCACCATAATGGTGATCTTGGGATGAGCCGAGTGTTCCCTAAGCAGTTTTGGGTTCTTCTATCAGGCTCTTATCACAGAAAACGCCTGCATAACCCAGACACTGAGGGATTAGCTAATCAGCTCACACAGGCAAAGCCTCTGCTCAAGAACTTTTAAGAAGCGTTTGTGGGTAACGGAGGCAAATTTTAAATAATTAATCTTTCTGAACCCTACCTATAAATTTTTGACTGACCTTGAAGACATGGAAACCACAATGATAGGAGGGAAGAGGGTTAGATCAGTGGTCTTGATAGAAACAGGGAAATACTGAGATTTAAAGTGGTAAGGCCTTTGAAAATAAAACCAAAACCTGAACTTACTTGAAATCATTAAGTATTTGAAGAACTGTTTGCTGTTACAGGACATCACACCTGGGCATCAACCTCAAGTTCACACACATAACTCACATCTAATAATGCAAGAAACTTCAAATGTCATTGAGAAAAACCCTCCTGTTTTGAGGACATCAATTTCTTGTTCAGATCATTATCATCTAAGATTGAAAACTTCAAGAATTCATGCAGGAAGACACAAAATAGATTATAACACAGTTAACTTATAAGCATCAAAGGGCTCTGTTCTCCTCATACTTGAAATAGATGGTTACAAACTAAAGGACTTACGAGGGCGGCACTAAATTGCTGTCACCACTGCTGTGCAGCTGAAAGTTATCTAACAGTCCCACACAACATCACATTATAAATATTTTAAAAGTTTACAATCCAAATTAAGTGTATGGTCTGGCATTAATGGTACAAACATAATAGGAAAAACAGTTTTGTCTGCACAATTTTCACTTTAACAGGTTTTTCAATTACACGCTGCAAATAAAGGTGAAAAATTACCCATATCTGCGTGATCTCATGCATTACATGATGGCAACCAAATTATTGACCTGTTATAATGGAACACAAAATAGGTCACAAAATGATGCAAGCGCTCTAGCAGAACTGAGCTGAGCTGTAGACACATATGGCTATAACATTAAGCAACAATAAAATAATCTTGATTTAATTAGTATGCCTAACATAATGCTGTCTTTTATGTATATAACAAATAATGATAATGGGACAGCTGTATAATCAAGATGAACTAAAGTATGCCTTGTGTTCCAGTTAAGCAGCTTTTATTGTAAAATATGTAAAATGTTTATTAAACCAAGGCTGCTTGGCAGTGTCATTTTTAAACAAAGACGTGTACGTACTTACTGAAACATTCAGGTTTTTTTATCATTACTCTAAACAATACCTCCAGCACACCCTTTTCCAAAATCTCCTTTTATAAAAAAGAACTCAAGATGTTAAAATGATACTGAAACTAAGAGAAAAAAAGAAAACAACAAAAACACCTGAAATATGTCAAAAGCACAAAGAAACTCAATTAAAACGTACTGTGAAATTTATTTCTTCAAACCATTTAATTCTTAAATCATGTTGGCCTCTAAAATGAAGTCAGATAAATTCCCAAAAAATAATTGAAGAGCTTCTTAGCATTCACCAACTATAAAACATTGCCTAGCACTAAGTACATAAGCAAGCATAACTCCCTCCGATTTCAGTGAGACTTAAGAGGCAGGATTTATCTCCTCTTAACTATGGAAATCTACAGAGTTAGAAGGCTTCAGCGGAACTAGCTGTCTAGACTTCCTTTAAGATCAATGGGCAGAAACAGGGATTTCTAAAGTCAATAAGAGAAGTGATTTGTACATCTGCTGTGTGATTAAGTCAGTCATGCCCCAGAAACACTTGCTTCCCTCCTTGGGCTACGGAGGGAGTTCAGATAACTAGATGTGATGCACAAACACATCTCGTGAACAGCAAACTTCAGAGAGATGAATGTACCACATGCAGTTAAAGCTCAGATCTTCAAAAAAGAGCCTAACCAAACAGGGAAATGATGCAGGGCTATAATTAGCACTTATTATAAGAAGTTTGTAATCCTAGGTCTTCTGAATATATCTGAAGAAATTAACAAAACACAAAAATCATAGGAAAAAAAAATTGAAACAGCCTTGTGAACACTTAGTAGCATTCACACACAGAAAACTTTGCATACATGTGCTGAGACAAGTGAAGCATCAAGCACATCCAGAATTAAATGTGCATAAACAAACATGTTTAGCCCTTCATAATGTTACTACACATTCGAGTTCAGTAAGATCACGTGAAGAAAATGTACTTTATTTCCTCCCATTTGAAAATGTGCAAACTCCCATTTTTAAATACCAAAGAAAACTACTCTCTCAAAAATACTCTCAACAAGAATATCATTACTGCCATACCTGTATTACATATTTAGCTCTTTGCAGGCTTGGGCTGTTTTGACATTTTGCTTTTTGAATAGAATCAGCTGACCGGGTTGGTTCTCTTAAAACCTTTATCCCTCCCCCTGCCTCCCCAACATACTGTTGTAGTGACACTTCTGTAAGAGAAAAAACACATCAGATTTTACAAAGAAGTATCCTAAATCACTCAAAAGTTCAACCCTAACACTATTAAAGAAACATTACAAAGGATTGATACCAAGGACAGCGTATGAAATACAGAAGGCTTAAAGAGGTAAAAAGATTCTGCTTTTGTTCTATTCCCATCAGAATAGACCAAGTAAGAAAACGTGACATAAGCAAGAGATTTCTGATTGCTTTAAATTATGAATACATTCTAACTACAAGTGGAGAATTCATCTTGCACTGGTTTTACTTTTCCAGCAGATTTGTTTGTTTGTTTTTGCTGTGTCATTTACAATGTTACCTAGTCAATCTGCCACGCATTACTGTTACTAATACCACATTTTTCAGGGGAGGCCACCAAAGGGAACCAAAGCCTGCTGTTCAGAAACTAAAGCATAACTCAGTGGTGTGCATTTTTCTGTTCTTACATTGGCACAGATGCTTCCCTTCCAAAACAGAGCTGTAATCAAATCAATTGGATGTAACCCCACTTGCTTTGGAAATTAAGGATATGCTTTTCATTACAGCTTTACAAGTGGAAGTCAGACGGTTGGTCAATTACAAACATTCGCATGTGCCAGCAACATTCAGTTACATTAAATACAAATCCACAATTGGCATTCTGGACTCTGAACCATAATCTCAGGCTGACAAGTAGCTGCACCTTCAAGTTCTACCTATTGCAACAAGCTGTTCCTAAACACAGGATTTCAGAACAGGTTTCTTTCTTAAAAAATTAACAATAATTTAGAAGATTACACAGATTACTTTGCACTTTTCCTCTTCCCTCATATATTGAATACAACACCACCATACTTTTCAAATTTTATCCAAGTAATTCCATTCTCATACAAGTTCTTAAATCTGCCACATCAGTACTTCTCAGTGGAGAAATTTCCTTCAGATAACTTACAAGAAAGCTTGGCTTTCCTAGCCAAATTTTATACTGGAAGAATGAAAGGTGGCCCAGAAGTAAGCAAATGTTCTTGAGACGAGGCACAGAGATAGATTCTTAGAAACCTACAGAAAAGCATACAGTAAAAGACCAAAGCTTTACTACATTATAGATACTAACTTAACCATAATCACAGTGAAGCACTTGAGTAATAATTTCCGAAGCACTGAAAGACGGCAAACTAAGAAGGTGAGGTGCCAAGCATTCACAAAGGAGACCACAGAAAATAAATGCTGTTTTGCACTTTAGCTCACTTAAGAGCTACTTCGTTCAAATTAAGAGGAAATAACGTCTGCTGTTTGTCACTGACAAAAGCACGGAATGAAAAAGACAACGCAAACTTGTTTTTAAAAGCTGAACAGCATTTAAGAAAAGAAAAAAAAATCGCACCTAGAGAAGACAATTTAGCAACAGCACAACGTGCTGAAATGCTATCTGCATTAAAAAAGAAACAAACAAAAATAATCATCAGAGTCTCAAAGCAATCATCAGAGCCTCGCCTGCAGCCACGTCCAGCCACAGCAGCCCTGCGACGCCGCACGAGCCGCAGCCTGCAGACACCGCCCACCCCGGCCCCGAAATGGCGGCGGGCCGGGTCGTCTCCTCAGGCCGCGAACTCGCCTTGCTTCCCTCAGCGCCTCCCCAGCCCACCGAGCTCGAGGCTCCCGGAAAGCCCCAACCTACCTGCAGCGAGTTCCCCACCTCGGGGGGCGCACCGCGGCTCCATGGAGAGGAGCGGCAGCGGGGAGCTGCGCTCACAGCACTGCCCTCGGCTCCACGCTGCCTCCTCGAGGGCAGCGGCCGGGCTCCGTGCTGAGGAACCGCGCCGAGGCAAGCAGTCACCCGGACCCAAGGCTTTACGGGCCCTGCTCGGCAGATTTTATTTGCGACCGCAATGGCGGACGTCGTGCAAAGAGAAGCACATGCGGAGAGCAGCGTTACATCTTCTATGCCCTATTAACCGACGCTTGCCTCTAACTCCCTTGGTTCCTTTGTAGTATTTTCAGTACTCAGTACTTCACAAATCCTCCCGATGCTTAACTAAACATATGGTTAACTGCTGAATATAAGTCATTGCCATCTAAACATGTACACTGCTCATTGTCTGACTTCTCCTTAAGTTTTCTGTCACGCAGGTCTTGTCTGTCTGGCACCAAATATTAGTAGTGTTTTGTCACACTGTGGGCTAACTCGTCTTTAACTCAAGGCTCAGAGGTATTGCAGATGGCTGGACAAACAAGAGCTGAACTCCTCCTACCTATAAATTACTCCATCTACCTAATCTCTGTGACCATGCATTACTTCATCTATCTGCTGAGCACGCGAAGACTATCAGAAACCTCTGATGAAACAGAGAGATCCTTCTGAAAAAGAACTATTAGTAAAATATTTATCTTGTTCTAATGCAGAAACATTCCATTCATACAGTAGTGCTTTTATTTGGAGTTCATTATCAGCTGAGTCGCTTAAAATGGTCTTGCACACGTTTTTGCACTGATGTGCACTTGATGTCAAGCCCAGTTAGTAGCAGTACTGAGAATGAAGCTTGATTATGGTGTTTAATTTGAGTCTCCTTAAAGATTTCTTACATTCAGGTGCCCATAAGATCGTGAAACTTTGAAACAATATCTCTTTCACAGCACAGTGGAAATATATTCTTCCTTTTGGTTAAAACTGTGTGGCTGAAGCTTGTCAGTCAATTTAAGAATGATAGAATTGCTTTATGTTGGAAGAAACCTCAGAGATCATCTAGTCCAACAGCCCTGCCATGAGCAGGGTTGCCAACCACTAAATCAGGTAATAGATCCAGCTGCCCTGGGCCCATCCAACCTGGCCTGGAAGTCCTCCAGGGATGGAGCAGCTACAACCTCTTTGGGCAGTGAGTACCAGCACCTTGCCATTCTGTGAATGAAAAACTTCCCCTGGTATCAAATCTTAATCTTCCCTCCTTTAGTTTTAAACCATTTCCCCTTGTCTTATCAAAGACATTATTATTGTATGTACAACTATATTTTTTTACACAAACTATTGAAAAGTTTGAATTAAGGCCTTCTGGGCCAGAAATGGAGTCTGCAGCTGAGGAGGGAGGGAGGCAAGGTGAGAAAACAGTAACAGCCAGTTTCATGGGATGGAGTTAGTTTGATCAGAATGTGCAAGACTTTTCAGTATAGGAAGAGTGGTCTTTGTAAATAGATATGACAAGCAATATATAGTTCTACAATTTTCAAGCCCATTTTTTTATTCTCAGATAACTTGCACAGCTTTGTTTTTAACACTTTAAGCCCATCCCTTCATAAAAGCTCTTTTAGCAAGAGACATAGTGCTAGATTTCTGATCTACTGTATTCTTAAAAAAAATCTAATTTGAAAAATAAGTTTACCAACTCAACTAGAGAAAAATATTAACACGTTGGAACTTTCATTTCAGACTTCAAATGATAAAAATAAGCTTGACTGAATAATTTAGAGTATATTTTCATTCTGTCTTTGTACTGAATTTTCAATGAAGCCCAGGGGAAAAAATAAGAAAATAAAATATTCTTCAGCCTTTTTTTCTTAATTATTATTATTATTATTATTTTTTTTTACAGCCACAAAGCATATATTCTTCTGTGTGCATCTTCTGTGCATGCAAGAGATACAGATACTTTCAAAGTGGGCACTCATTATGTAGCACAAAATATCCATCTTTTCATAATATTTTTAGGTATGACTGAAATAAAAGATTGAGAGACATTAGTACTTTTACCTCTAAACCTGGGAGAAGAATTAAGCAGAAACAAGTTTATTATTGTTTTAAAAAAAGAAAGGGGCTCTGACTACTTTATCTTAGAGTACAAGTCATACCCTGCAAGTGGAGGCTAACTGAGAGGCACCAAATCCGAGACCTTTGCAGCTATCTTGGAATAGGATGATTTAGGCTTGATTATTTTGTATTTAATTGTTCAAGATGTACTTAAATTTCTTTTAGCTGCATGGCCCTTTTACTTTGGATTTGGAACTAGTAGTAGTTAAAAGCAGTGTTGTCACATACTTCTAAACTCACTGTACGCAACCTGCAGAATACCAGCCATCCTGCCCTTCTTTACAGCTCTTAGGTTTTTATTTAAAATGGAAGAATTTCAATATTTTCAAGGTGGAAAAAGTTGATTCCTCCCCTCCCCCTCACCTTCTGTTTAACCCACGGTTAAACAGAGCATCTCTGTTATTCATCAGAAAGCAGCAAATAAGGGTGCAATCAACTGCAGATTCACTTTGCGATATATGATTCTGGTCTACTGAGGAACACTTTTCAAAAATAATTTGTATGTTTTTTTAAACTTGTATTAACTTTGTCCTCAGTATTCTCTAATTTTGTAGTATTATATGTAACTAGATAAATAGTGATTATCTAATCTAACAGATCTGTTTTGTAATCAAGTAACAGTGAGTGAGCATGTGTGGATTTGTGCATGAGTGCAAGTTAATGATAACCAATAAATAAAAATTAAGATACAATTTCCATTTTAATATCCAAACATTGAGTAATTAGTAGTTCAGGTAATCTCAGGCAAAGCAAAAGTAAAACCAAGCTTTGACTTCAAACAAGCGGTTTGTAGATCATGAAGGGAACGATTCTACTAGCTGAAGATAAATTCCTTTGATCTCTATTTCTGAAGGTGCCTTTTGATCTGAAAAACAGTCAAAAGATATATTCGTGGCAAAAGGTCATGCAAAATAATTAGCTGCTTTATTAATAATTAAATATAAAAGTAGTGCAGGTGTTTAATCACACTAGAGGTCATGCAATTTCAGTATTTAATCAGTCTGTATGCTGAATATTTACAAACAGGTCAGTGGTCAACTAAGAACACAAGAGCACGACCTTCAATCAAATGTTAAGAATAAATCAATTATATCTCTGTAGAACATGCAGGCCCTGCTGTTACTGGATGCCTACAGTATCAACAACAATTTAAGTAAACATGAAAGTAAAAGTTTTCATTTGGAGAACTACAGTTTGTCAGAATTCATGAGACATTTTTATGTTTTAGTGCATCTCAAGTTACCCATGGGCCGAAATTGTCTGAAAACACATACAAAATATGTTGTCTCAAATGATGTAGTTTGCAGTTTTGTATTGCTGATGTGAAGTGCTTACTAACTTGAGAAGAATGAGTGAAAATCACTAACAGTGCCAGTGTCTTCTCATTTGTGCTTTCATTCTTCTGTGTTACAGTGCATATTTAATTAAGAATAAAATTTTGGCATTGTGTCTTGATTACTTGGCATCACACTCTTCAAAACTGATCGTAAAGTGTTTTCAATTGCTCTATTTTGTATGTATTTATGATGACAGAAATATGGTTCGGGTATATTATTAGCCCCTTTGATCATAATCTGCAATTCTAAACAAATCATCTGATTTAGGATGTTCAGGGAGTTATGCAATGACTTCTTTGTTACTGCTCAGAAATAAAGCATTACCATCAGGAAGGAGATTACACTCAGCAGCTGAAGCAGTAAAAAATTCCCTTTTCCAAAAGCAATGTAAAAAGTTAGACAATTTGAGAACAGGGAAACAACTTGCTACCAATAAGAGGCAATATGCTATTGGTTATCATGGTATGCTCTGTTATCAAGAGATATTTCATAGTGATTTATTTAAATGTTATCACATTTATTTAAATGTTATCACCAACATTGGAAAAAACCTCTGAGATCATTCAGTCCAACTGTCCACCTATCATTAATATTTCCCATTAAACCATGTTAACCCTCTACTCTGCTCTTGCTCCTCTGCCCTTCTCTCCTGATACCCCATCTACTCTTGCTCCTCTGCTCTAGTTCCTAATATCCAACCTGAATCTCCTCTGGAGCAACTTGAGTCCATTCCCTCTAGCCCAGTTGCTGCTTACATGGGAAGAGGCCAAGCCCCATCTCTCTACAACTTTCACTTAGGTAGTTGTAGACAGAGATAAAATCTTCCTTGAGCCTTCTCCAGAATAAATAATCCCAGTTCCCTTAGCCACTCCTCATAAGGCTTGTGCTGCAACACCCATTACAGCTTTGTTGCCCTTCTCTGAACACGTTCCAGGGTCTCACTAACATAGCACTGTAAAAATCAGGTGTACACAAGATAATGACAACAGATTCAGTTCTCTTCTATATGGTATACATTAAGCAAAAAGATAACCTTTCCCATGAGGAATATCGCCATTCAGAAACCAATACAAAAAAAGATCCCCACAAATCCAGGTCAAGAAAAAAGGCAAAGGAGATAATCAGAATGTTGGCTGTGCTTCAGTGTTTAAAGACATGGCTATTCAAGACCTAGAGCCTGTGAACTGGATATGGCCCAAAGTACTTTTCCTCCTTCAGTCCACAGAAAGGAATGCAAACATTTTCTTATTTTGTGGAAGCCTATGCACACTCGCACACAGAGGCATGCACCTAACTAGAGGTTAATGACCTACTCCTATGGGCCGAGCAGTCCTGTTAGATCTTCAGAACTAGGGCAACCTCTTCCCTCAAAAGGCATACATTGCTCTCCTAAATGGGGAGGGCAATCTAATCAGCAAAGTAAATTATCATGGATTCATTCAATTGAAAGTTTTGTCAGTTTGCTCTAATTGTAAATGTGCCCCACTGTGTTTAACAAGCTTAATCAGTAATCTTGTTCATTTTTTCTGGTGTCAAATGTAGGTTTCAGATTAAATTTTTTGAAGTGTAGATTCTTGAAGCCCAGAATTCCTTGTATCTAACAAATAGGGAAGGCAGACGAGAAAAAAAGAAATACTGCTCAGAAAAACTTAATTTTTTTAGAATTGTAACTTTAATTTCTAATGCAATGTATACTATGAATAGGATAGTTCATGTTCAGAAATATGTACTACATTGATGTATGTACAAACATTTAGATTAATAGATACATGGCAGACAGTTACAAGTGAAAAAGTGAAAGACATTATCATAAAGCAGCTTTGAAAATAATGTTTGTCATCTGACTAATACGTTCCAACTGGCTTCTGAAGATAAAGCAACCACTTCTTACCCTACACAGGCAGTTTTCCTTCCCTCAGAAAAATCACATCCTAGTTCAGTGGCTACTGTCCTTTACAGCTAAAGGCTTGAATGTAACTTTAACACAGAGAGCTCCGGTCAATACTGAATCTGCTTTGAATCTCATATGCTATGCTTCCTAGGGTTCCTGAAGCCCATTTGGGAAGGAAGAACCTGGCAGAAATCCTTTTTTCTAGCTGCTGAGCTGCTGCTGCAAAAAGCTGCTGCTGAGAGCATGAGATAGATTACTGTGGTTCCCATGCCTGAAATAAAATGGTGGTGATATAGAAATTTGAGCATCTGCATGACACTGCATGCAATTGCATGGTATGGCTCAAGTGACAGGATTTCAGTTTCAATGGAATTGTAACAAATCCTGTTGCAGCCATCTTAAAATACACAGGTGTGTAAGCAGTCTGCAGGTTGCAGAAAAGAACCATGAAGGCTGGGCTGTGTATATGTTAGGGGAGAAAATTACACATGCCTGTAAGACTCCACTAATACCTATTCTGTAGGAGTAAGAGGCAGTCTTCTGACTGACATCTGACAAAATACACACGCTGCCTTTCATCAAATTTCTGATAAGTGGAAAAAAACATCAAAAGGAACTGTAAAGAAAAAAGTTAACAAGATTTCTCAATTACCTATTGAGGAATTTGTCCAAAACAAATGATTACAAGGAAAGAATATGCAATGAAGGTGACCATAAATTTATGTGTAATTTTGAAACTAGACCAAGTGGTCATGATTTACAACATCACTAAGGTTCCTGTGAGCAAGTATTTCATTTAAATCTGTGCAAGCTGCTATATAAATGTTCATAAAATTGACTGAATTAGTTCAGCTCTGAATTTGATTCTAGCCTTTTTGTTCAACTAATTCACTATTCTTGTAAAATTCATTGTTTCTATAAAATTAGTGCATAGTAACATTTGGTGTAGCACCCCTTACTATAAGCTTGATTTGTTGCATAACTTGAATTCTCAAGGATTTGGAGGACAATTAGAAATAAAATAGCAAATCAGCAGACTGAAATTCTTATGTAGGTTACTTGGATAATTCATACCTAAGAATGAGTAATCTTTGACATATGTAACTTATATGTAACTTCCTTAAGATTTGTAAGAGTTAAAAGATTTAATCAGAAGTTTTCCTCCACACTTATCTTTGAGAATCTGAGGTGAAATTGGATCAAGCAATGTATTTATAGAGATAACCCTCTTGTATTTCCATGCACCTTGCATTTGGATGGGAGCTATTTTCCAATAGTTTTTACAGTTTTCATTCCTTCTTCAACTCTACTTTTTATCTATGCTTTATCATAAAATTCTACACACAAATATGTATGACTCTCAGTGAAGTCATTTTCTCTCGAGGGAAAAATGTGTCCTTTAATATGCAATGAGGCACAGTTGTGACTGAGGTATGAAGTTTTAAGATGCATAACTTGATGATTTAAAAAAAACAGATTTCTTTAAACATGCCAAAGTTAGGTATAAGTCAAGTTAAATGTTAGTTGAATTGGAGTATAAAAGGGCATCCTAAACATTTTTCAAATGATTCAAAATCTATTTGCTCATATCAACAACTCAGGACTAGCCAAAGTGGATTTTTAGCACACTTTCATAATAATTCATTTTTGGGTAGTGAACAAATATGAAAAATGTAGGTTAGGTTCTGAAACCTCTGAACATCATGATAGACGCTCATTCTCAAACATAATTAATGCCACCGCAAGCAAGATAGTATAAAAAGTAAGTAGTATGCTTTCCTTTTTGTTACTTCATTTGAAGCATTTATTTAGGTAACCCTCATGACACTATCAAATATCTTCAAAGAATAATACTTCAAATGCTCCAGAATTCTTAAGGCACTGCCAGAGTTCAAAGAAGCTTGCGTTGTCACTGGTGTTTCCTCACATGCCATGAACACCTCACTCCCTCTGAAATAATTACCTATATATTTGCTTTCCTAGTAGAAATTGTTCTGACAATTTTTGTGAATACCAACTTGTCCTCATCATTTTTTAATTTCTTTGTGGAAAACAGAAGGATAAATTAATTGAATGCTCTGGGACTTTATGGCATTTTGAAATTCATAAAAAGAGAGATAAGTAAAGAGATTATCCCAGTGTAACTCAGTTCACTCCCTAGTCTCAGACAATATGGTTTTACCCAGGTCTCCATATCAGGTGAGTCTAGTAGAACTGACACCAAACACAGAAGTGCACAGAAGGCATAAAAGCAGCCCCCAGTGGGTCAGACCCAGAATCACTTTTTTTTCGCCCCCCCCCCAATTTATTTTTCACAATCTTTCACAATTTATTTTTCTCATACAATAGCACTGGGAAAGACTGTTAGAAAATTATTTGAAGATTTCTGGCTGGCACCTGTTTTCTCCATTGTGCTTTGCTTCAGGTTTTAGACAGTTTTGAAAACTTCATTACTACCATAGCTGAGCACACTCCCTTTTTTTCCTAGACCATTTTCATGGTAGAAAAGCACTATTATTTACACTTTATTAAGCAGAGTGACACAAGGAATCAACCACAGAGTAAGAAATTAAACTTCTGCCTTCAGCTTCTTTACCAGCACTCTACCAGCAGGACTGGTTATCCAAATCAACTGATGTAATTAACAAAGATATTAATCAACTAATTTAGAGTAGAGCTTATGTTTTTTTTTGTTGTTTTCCTCCTCCTCCGGACGATTGGCAGCTGTAAGCTAGGATGTGGCTATGTAAAGCATCACTATATGTTTTCCAAATACATTAATACAACAGGTGTTAATGCAGTTTTCAAAATCCAGGTGCTTAGGTAACTTGACTATAAATTCAAGAGTAGATTTTAGGATGTGTACAAACTGTCATTCTAAACTCAATCCTGAAATCTTTTCAAATTTGCAAGACAGAGGTATTTTGTTTTTGTTTTTTAAAATGAGAACTCCCAGAGATGCTACATGATTTGTACCTGAAAACCCTGCTATCAAGTACTCAGATGTCATCCCATACTGATTTTCTGTTCTTAAGTCACAATTGCATGAGACGTGTATGGTAAGCTTGCACCACAGACCTGAGAAAGTCTCTATTAAATTTTTTAAGTAGCTCACAGAGAACTTGCAAGTTCTTAAATATAAGAAACCCTGAAAGAATCATTCAGATGTCCCTGAAGGAATTCAGAGATGATGCAAGTGTCCTTGACAGTAAAACTTTATAATAGAAAAGCTAACAGGTCCTTCGTTATTGAAATCATATGCATCTCTGATCAGACTTTTGTAAGGGCTTAGTGAGTTTTCAAAGGAGATCCTTGAAAGGGAACTTTGAGCTATTAATATAATAAAACCATGAACAACTGATGGCTAGGTGATTAAAACAGCTCAAGCTAAAAAGAAAGTGATAAAAATGTGAATTGCTGTTTTCAAATGAAAACTAAATGTAGAATTCAAGTCGTAAAGTTGAGACTCCACAAAAATCACATGAATGTTTCCCATATTTTTTATTATCTTTCCCCATGCAATAGAGGCTAACGGTATCCTTTTTAATGTCTAGGCACACTTCTAAGAAGCTAGATTGGCTTACATAGTGTTTATATGATACTTCTCAGTGAGAGATTGAATGACTAATTTCAGAGAAAGAGACAAAAAAAGAAAGGGAAGGAGGGAGAGAGGAAGGAGTATTCTGCTTCATAGCAAACAGTTGTAAAAATTACAAAAACAATGTAGTTACAAAAGGTATAGAGATTAATATATCTTCGATTTTGAAAGGTTGTAGAAATATTTGGCAACGTCTCCTTTTAAAGTATGTTTTTAAAACTTATTGAGGAGATTGCCTTATTCTGATGTCTGAGGTAGAAAAATAAAAACAACCAAACAACTTGTAATGTCTTCTTTAAATAATACCTGGTAATAGTAACAGTAAAACACCAAGATTCAGAAACTGGAAGAAAACTAGAAATTTTCTGCACAGAAACTGGAAACAAGAACCAAGAATCAGTATAACTTGTTCCATTGCTTATCTTGATAAGAGTCTCTGTGCAGTATGTTTAAACACAAATATGCTACTCGGCTGTGATTAAACTGATAAAAAAGTCATAGGGAATTTTCAGATCAAAGCAAGAATCTCTTCTTTCCATATATAAGAATACTGCTGCAGATGTAGAGTAAAATAACTAGTGAGGTGAAAAACAGCTGATCAGGCCTTTTTGGTGCCAGTTTTTATGAGGGTGATCTTCAATCACTTAGGTCAATGAATAAAAAAAGAGGCAAATCATATCAAGGCAGATCAGTACCTGCTATCTTTACTTTGCTGCAGTCTGCTGCCAATCTGAGGCTGAAATACAATCCTGAAGCAGCAGAAGTGACACAGAAAGGTTTTGATTTAATTTTTCAATGTCATATCATTGAGATATAACACTGTACAAAGCACTCAAGATATTCCAAAGATTGCAGATTATTTTTCTCTTTTGGAAGAAGTTTTGGACAGGTTTAATTCGCTCCTTCCACGTATTGTAGGCTTTCAGGTCAGGGCCAGGAAGTTATTGCATCTTCTGAAAACAACAGAAGGATTTGGTGCTTTTCAGCTTTTAGCTAGAATCTACCAGACTTCCATATAGTTGCTAGGGCAGGCAAGCAAGTAACCTGGGCAAATGAATACTGCACATGTAGGCCATTATCTGAGAGCTGTTACGTTATGGCCTGAACTGATGATTGAGCATCTGGTGAAGGAGGTGTCTGGCCCAGGAAGCAGAGGTGCAAATGATTTACTTTTGCTTCTCAAGTGACCAGAAGGGGCAGACTCTGGGTTTACCCCTCCCTGGGGTCCTTTAAGAGCTAGCTTGGATGAAGACTACTCATGGAGAAGACTATTCCTGTTTTTTATAGCTAGACCTTCTGTTGAGTGGGTGACTTTTTCCTACATATAATTTTTATCATTTTTTTTATGATGCTTTGTCTGGTATTACAAAACTTTTAGGAGCAGTGAAATTGCTCCTGAAAACCAGTACCAATTCATGCAGTTCTACCTGTGCCAAAGGTCTGAAGATGTAGGCTTGTTGGTTTGGATCTATGAACTATGATGGATGGAATTCATGTCTTAGGTATCCTTGGTTACTCCACAGTTAGTATCACTGAGATATTATGAGCTATTCTCATTAAACTCTTACTTAATAAATTCCTCATTAAAAACTCTTAATAAATTCCTTGAAAAAGTCTTCATGATAAATTAAAGATCAGCCTGGAATCTTTTGTGAAATTGAGAGAATGGTGAGAGAATGCAAAACTTGAAAATTAGTATGAAAACATGCATGTTTTAACAGATATTTTAGTGGTGATCTTAATTTTTCTTCTGGATTCCTATTTGTAAAGCTTAGTTTGTCAGTATTCCTTTTATATACTTTCAGATACAAGATTGATTGTTTAAAGACAAGAACACATATCAGAGTTACAAAAGTGCTTAAGATGATAAGCCATGCAGGTCAAGTCTCCCAGGCATTAACTCTGCTTCTGAAGTCCTGAAATATGTGGGCAAGTTTCTCTGCCTCCGAAGAACTTGTGGAGAGATGTGGAACACCTTGGATCTATCAGGAACTGTTGTGTACCTTCTCAGCTATGACACAGCAGTACTGTGCATTGAAAGCAACTTTTGCTGGTGGATTTTACTAATAAAGTAGTTGAACTTCAAGGCACAAATAATGAAACAGTGCTTAATGGATGGCTGTAAAAGCTTCACAGCCCTGTAGAGCAGGTTACATCCAAGGTTTCTAGATCAGGTTGCTTAAAGCCTCATCCAACCTGTCTTTGATCGCTTCCAGGGCTGAGGCCTCCACAGCTTCTTTAGGCAACCTGTTCCAGGGCCTAATAGTAAATAGTAAAGAATTGCTGCTTTATATCTAATCTAAATCTATCCTGGTTTAATTTAAAACCATTAACTGTAGTGAATAGGACAAGGGATAAAAAAGTCTCTAACCCGTGAGCCCTCTTTAAGCATTGAAAGGCCCTGATGAGGTACTGAGTATTAAAGCTTCTCACAGATCTGGTTAGAGGTTTGAATAAGCTTTAAAGCAAGCTGAAGAGAGACTTCAGGAGTTGATTAACTGTGCTTGTTAACATCCCACACCCTTTCCTTTCTCCCCCCTCCTCATGAATGCTTGCTAGTTCACATCAACTTTTTTAGCAATTATCTTTCTGAGGACAAAAGAAGCTTAAGAAACCACGCAGAGACTTTCAGAAAGTCATTAGGATCTTGAAATTTTGCCTGAAAGGGTAATTGAAGCTGTTTCTTCTTTTGATATATCCACTCACGTTCTGCCAATGAAACACCCAGTCACGTACTACTGGAGAGAGTTGATGGATGATACTGGAAATGATCTCTACACTGCTAGTCAAGCTCTTTTTGTCCCCCATGTATTCTATGAATGGCTGGTTTTCCCTTTACATAAGAAGAAGTAAACAGAGACTGACAGATACTGATTTTCAAACTGTCAGCTGTTGTACATTAAGAAGTTATCTATACCTTTATTTGTGACTGAGGAAGAGATTTAGAGCTTGTGAGTATAATTGCTCCATGTTAAGTCTACAGGTAAGCCCTTCTTTCTTACTGCCCACTCACAGTTCCACTGATTTGAAAATATTGTTTTTTTTAACTTTAAATATTCTAGAATAAAGCTACAGCTATTACCTTAAAGCCTTCTTTTTAGCCTGGGCTCTAAGGAGATGCTGATGCTGCAAACCAGTAACCCAAAAGAGGAAATACTAAGTAGAAGCATAAGAATGCCCTTTTTATTGCCATATTTCTTTACGGCATTAATTTTGAAACACTTTCTTATATTCTGTCTAATTCTAGTCTTTACACTAATAGCTTTAGTAGTTGACAGTGTACAATCAGGGAATGTACAGATGCTATAATTACAAAATACGCTAGAGAGTTTGGCTAAGCAGCTATTATACCAAAACAGAACAGAGAGAATGCTTACCTGTATCCAGGGCTTGCTGCAAAACTCCAGAGCTGTGATCTCTAAAAGAGATTCTTTCCTATTGGTAGTCAGCTCTTAAATGGATCTAGGAGAGGTGGAGCCAGGCCTTCACCTGTGCTCCCATGGCTGACTCATTGCTCACCTCAGGTGATCAATCAGAGGTTCAGGCTGTGATTCAGCAGTTCCCATACAACACTGGAGGTTTCTTCTCCAGTGAATTTCTGGAGACAAGGTGTAGGCTTATGAGGGAGAGCAAGGAAGGGAAAGATTTTTCTTTTAATGTGATAGAGACTGAAAATTTAATTTCAGTTTACTTGATCAGATAAATCAGGCTTGTTCTGATGTCTGAAACTAAAAGTTTGGTGAATTGCTTATTCTATGTAATAGATGGGCTTGAAATCAAGCGAGTAACATGCAGAGAGCTTAAGAAAATCAAGTAAATGGTCCTGTGATTAAATAAGTACCTGCAGTCTCCATGGGGTATTTGTTTACTTTGTCTTGTTCATGTAGTGAAAATACAAGAATGTGTCTATTTAGCAAAAAACACCTGTGTAAATAAGCTAGTTGAGTCTCAGATGTTTGTATTTCCCAGCCCACCTGAGAAGGCAAAGAATTTTTCTTATTGATAATATTAACAAAAGAGGAACACATACCAGAATAACATCTGTTTATCCATCCTCTGTTCACTGATTGTAATTTACACTACAATAAATTTTTTCAGGAATGAAATATAGAATGATTTCTCTATGTTTCTTCTTCAGAGTGAGTCTAATTGCATAATTTGAATCAGTGGGTGATGCAAAGGAATCATGCTATAAAAGAGACAGACGCTTCTTGCATCTGCCTGGATTAGGAAAGGTTGTTCCTGTCATACCTCTCCAACAAACCTCCAAGATGACACATGACAAGAGTGACCATGTCAGGGGATGTAGATGTGGACTGAACAGGTGGACTTCCTCTGCAAGTAGCCTTATAAGCCTGAGAGTTGCCAATGAAACCTGTCTCAAACCCTTTGCCACCCAAGGCTGCAATTATCCTTAGGTCAAGGATATTTAGTATTTCTACAGAGATGAAAGACTATAAATACTTTATTTTAGCCCCAACTTTCACTTGTTACTCCTATTATCCTTCTTTCATTCGTTTCATGAAACAAACAAACAGGCATACTGAGAAAAAATAACTGTCACATTATAGGAATAAAATATTTTGGCACTGTGCAACTTTTTTAAAAAATAAGAGGCTGAAGTAACAGCATTTGGCTTGGTATTTTATCTGACAACTAAGTAATCCATTCAGGCAGCTACCTTATGGGGAGGATGATGTTAAAGGAACATTTAATAATTTGTGGAATTCTTTGTGCTTGACATCTGTTTTTCCATTTAAATAAAGTTAATAAAGTTCTCTTTTGTGTTATATGTGAATTTCAATGACCAATTACGGCTAAAATTTTCAGGTGAAACTTCAAGTAGCTCAGAATAGAATTTTATACGCTGTTCAATTAATAGAAAAATACAATTCTCATTCCTTTCATGTTCTATTTTTCTAATGTAATGGTGTGTATTGTTGCAAAACCAGTAGAAATGACCTAGTATTTTTTATGAACTGTGTGGTCCTATAATTCAATGAATGTACAAATCTAAGTAGACAAATCATAATTTGACAGTGCTGTCGAAGATTGATTTGACTCTATTTGCTGGTTTTTGAAATTTTTTTTTGTCCTTAAGTGTATGCATAATGGCACTAAATTTTGAAGATGATATTACTTACAGTATTGTCTTGGTACTTGGCTGCAGGGAACAGAAATATATCTTTGCAGTGGGAAAGCAGGCAAATGGAAGTTCAGGAAAATATTAGGTGATATTGCTAATGACAACCACAAAATAAGGTGGTGAAAAAAAAAAGTAACTGACCACTGGCAGTTCAGCAACCCATGAGAGTATACTATTAATCTTGAAACACTGACTTGTGGGCTAGACAATAAATTGCATAAATTACTTAAGTGTCTTTAACACTAAAGTTTTTAATGATTTCTGTCATTTGCAATATGCAGCATGTCACATCCTATTCAAATACTCAATATCTTATGTGTAACCTTCTATGTAGGCTGTTGTTCAATTTTCCTAGCTCCTTGGTATTAAGAGAATAAAAATCCACCTTATATAATATAAGGGAACAGAATGGAAAGCTACTTGGAAACTATCTGTTTTTTTTCCATTGAAAATGCTCTTCGAACTATCTAGAGCCAAGACTTTGGCTTTTTTGGGCTGGTTCAGCCGGGACACCAGGGTTGATGGTTACAACTGGTTTTCAAGAAACTGGTTAACAAAAGGGCAAGTTGTTTCTAATACTTAATATGCTTAGTTAATATAATTAATATTAGCTTAACTGGGAAACTATGAAGCTTTTCAGTTTTACTGAGCGCTCCCAAGTCAGTTGTTTGAGGGAGATATCTTTTAGAAGAAATCTGATCTTCAGAGAATTTCAGTGTTTCAGTCATTTCAATGACTTCCTTCTCAGGTGTCAAACTTGTTTGTGTCAATCAGTAACATTATCTTGATTCTTGCTAGAGATCTCAAAAGCTTTATAAGAAGATCAAAGAAAATCTTGAGATTCTTTGATATTCCTCTCACAAGTAAATGAAAACTGAACTGATTAAGTAGGATGTTTAGTGAAATAGTATGTAATTATGGAATCTCACACTTCTGAAACTTAGGTGAGAAATAGATTTAAACCAAAAAGTTTAGAAAATTAATTGACAACAGGTGACCAATATTAGTTAAGTTGGCAGTCTCAATAGGAAGAAATTATAAGGTAAAGATTTGTTCATATTTTCAGTTCAGTTTGGCATCTATGTGTTCTGATGTCAAACAGACTAATTTTCAGTGTGGATCTCGGAGGTGTGTCTATTGTATGCATACGTGTGTGTCTATACACATTCATACTTGCATAATTCATTTTCCATGTTCTGGGATGGATGCACCATAGAAAGGAATGTCTGCAAGGTAGTCGAACAGAAACAACTAGGAATGAGTTCTTCAACAAATTGAAAACTGTTACTCTGGTATAAGTTTCTGAGCTAGAGATGGAAAAACTTGACATTGTACAGGATCAAACAAATTTCAACAATCTAGCAGCATGACTTGAGTGACTTGTTATTATCTCAGAAGACAGTGCTAATGAACCACTTAAAAGGGCAAAAGATGTGGCAGTGTTTGATGTGGAAAGGTATTTCTCCTCATTTCAGTAATGGCTGAAAGAAAAAATATGGTGTCTGCTGAATTCTGAGAAGAAGTTGAATTACACAAGAGGTGTGGGATTTAGGGTTTCTTTGCCCCTCCACCAGCTCAGCACCACCTCCAATGCCTGGGATGGCAGAAGACCCTTCTCTCTCTCCTCAGCTTTAGTGTTTCAGCTGAAGCTCAGTGACTATACAACTAACTGAGCTTCATTTATATAAATGGCCTTGACCTTTTATATCCATCTATATGTATTTTGGGACTGTCTGAAAGAGCAGGTGTCCCTCGGGTCAGTCTAGGAGAAATATTTACAATCACTTATTCCCAGTAGCATTTATGATGGTTATGCTAACCCATGTTTGTCACCAATCTGTTGAAAACCTCGTTCAGAAAACACGCAAGGGAAGACAGGTGTAACAAGAAATATAGGGAGAAACTTCCCCCCATCTTTCTTTTTGGGCCTGGCGAAAGTCCTAATCTACCCCCACTCCTGATTTATTTATTTATGAGCAGATGGAAAGCTTGATCTGAGTGTGCTAAGAAATGTGCTTCTGTGTTTATTTCAGCTTTAAGAAGCAGCAGTGCCTGATCAAGACTTTCACTTTAGTGAAGCATTCTTTTTTTACTGACTTCTGAAACTACACAATCAGACAAAACAGCTCTGTTATAAAAGATAAGGTACAGCAAGAGTATTTTTTATCAAGCAAGTAACTTTTTACCTTCAAAAAAGTCATTTACTATACTTGAAGGGCTTCACAGTCACTTACTGGTGCCATATTTGTCATTTGATCAAATGTATTTAATCAAATTTCAAGTTATTTCTTATTTGCAAATAAGACTTTGGTTTTCTATTCAGAAACATCTTTAACATGAAGAATCAAATGGTACTGACATAAAAAAAAATCTGAGGAAGTTTTAGTAAAAAACTTCGTACTGAACAAAAACAGGCTTAATTTTTTTTCTGTTTCACTGATAAAATTTATCTTCTGTGTTGAATGATGTGAGTTTACTCAGTAGGTCACTTTTTCTCTTAATTTAAAAAGCACTTCACATAACAAGAATACTGTTCTTTTTGTTATATCACTTTCAAGTGGATCAATACTTTAGAGATGTTCTTGAAAGTATTACTTTAACTATACTGGCTTCTGACTAGTATCAAATTTCACCCTTCCATTTATACAGAAATAATCTTTGAGGACTACCGTTTTCCACTGTAGTGGAAAAGTGCTTCCACTTCTTTTGCTTACATCTTTAATTTTGCTCAGATAAAGCTAGTGTGACTTTATGTTTTATTAATTTCCAAAAGTGGGTCATTGTAATACTTTCCGATGAACTCAGAATAGTCTTGGGATATTGGCAAACCTGTATAGAAAGGTGTGGGATAGTTAATTCATTAGCTTTCCAACTACAGTATTTCATTGCCATTGAGAACACTGTTTGTTTTGCTCTTGCATTTTGACATCTTTGATGGAAATTTGAAATACCAGGACCGGGTACTGCAAGGACCGTGAGCATCTCTTTCCTTATGTAGAGCAGATTGCTCACCGAGGGAAGGGAGCTCTTTTAACGCTCAAGTGCACTTGCTGTACGTTAAGGGCAAACTCTGGTAACTCCTGAGACGTAGTAGTGCCTCATGCAGTTATCAGTGTCACATGCAGTTGGTGTTAGCCAGCTGTCTTCCCCATAGATCGAGGGCAGACACCTTCAGAGAGTAGTGAGATCCTCTGGGAATTTCGGCTCTGAGCACAGCTATTCCTGTCTCCCTCCACTAGCTATGAAGAGAACACAGCAGCACCTATATCTCTGAGCTTTAGACAGCTGAGCTTGGTGAGAGAAACTGCAGGTTCAGGGTCTTAATGCATTTCCCTGCTCTGCTGGAGTGCAGTTACCACTGAGAGCAGAGGCATTTCAGAGCAGCAGCTCCTGCTTGCTCTGGAGGTACCCAGCTGTGCATGACCATGGAGGTGGCAGGTGTTGCCTGGTGAGTGTGGCTCACTGCTGCTGCATGCAGTACATCAGTGCCTTGGGAACCAGAAGCCTCCTACCCAGTACTGGCAGCCTGTGTGCACACCTGGGCTTGCTGGCTGAGACTGGGTTTTGTGTGGTGGCAAAAGAGAACTTCTGTTGAACGTGATAGGTGGGTTAAGAGATGTACCTGGGTCACAGCGATGCAGAGAAGAGGGCTGCTGAGATAGGTTGGGTATCAATGTAGGTAAATATAGCTGGTGAGTAGGAAAGGAAAGGGCAGGACTCTTTGTTTTCCCTGCACACGTATACCGTGAACTGCTGTTATCAGCAACTGAGCTAACTAAGTTTGAGATGTCTTGCTGTAATATTTTCCCAGTGCCTTTCTCTCCCAAAGTACCCATTAGTTCATTCTCTTGAACTGAAAATCCCTAACACATATGAAATAAAGTACTGCTTAATGTGATTTCATTAAATAATAAAGATTTCAGTGTCAGAGCTGATGTTATTTTTCAACAGTTGAGCTCTTGCAGGAAAGCTTTTTTCTTGTATTTAAATCTTCTTTAAATGCTTTCATTATTTGCTATAAAGAAATTACAAGTCTCAGTAAAAGTTTAAACAGTCTTTATCCTGTAAACAGAAGAACTCAGGGGAACAAATCAGTTGCAAAGATAAATATCAAGTATGCAAACACTACAGAATAACCTTTTTTTTTTTAAAGCAATTCTGTGTAAACACCCAAAATCCTACAGTAAGATGTCTTATAACAGAAGCAAGTGGATTTAAATTATGTGGAACTAGCTTTTTGATTTACACTTTTTTGCGAACATTTACAACACAGAGTTATTAAAACAGAAAAGGCAATATTTACAACTAACTCACTCTCTTCTTACCACTTCCAGCATTTCTGTAATGCAGACAATTATCTGCATTATCAAGAAATTTATCCAAAAAAAAAAAAAAAAGAAGTTTTATAAAAACTTGTATGGGGCTAAATTCAGGCAGAAGATAAGTAGTACGTTTAAGTCATCCTAGTTGTGTTTGCATGGAACTCCCATGAATTCTGATCCCATGTTCAATTTAAAAACTATAATCCTGTTTCACTTTAAGAGTAAGTGAGATATCCCAATCAACAAAGCTCCTAATGGCCAAACTGGCGACTGGCTTCTAATACTAAAAATGTTGTAACAGAATATTAATCATGATTCAGAAAAAAAGAAGAGAAGGTTGGAGATTCTATATTTCCTTACCCTGGCTTCAAGGTAGACACGGTTTTTGTAAAGTCCATGCAGCCAATTGTAAATGGTGACAAGGTGAAAGGATCGTCCTCAGCCAAGGGTATAGAGCACAAGTGTCCAAACTTTTGGCCTTCTAGGGTGGCACTGAGTGAACAGGAATTGTCTTGAGCTGCATATAAGGTCTGTAGTTTAGTTAATGTATATAAGTAACAAAATATTTTATTTATTTTATATTTTATTAAAACAATCAAGTGATTTAGCTGTTTGTTGGTGGCACCAAAGAAGCCATTTCTTCAGTGACATTATATTTGTTATTAATATCTCTAATAAAGATGTCCAGTCGAGCTGCATCTTTAGAATCAGTTCTTTTGTCTATCGTCAAAGCATAAAATTTGAAATTTTATGCTTTACTCCAAATTTATTTCAATGTATTTTTCTGTTTCTTCAGTTTGCTTGGCTATAGTCTTGTGAGCCAAACTAATGTTAGAAAAATTGTTTTTATTGGAACAAATTATATCCACCACAGTTTCCATACATTGTTTAATAAACTTACCATCAATAAATTATTTTCTTTTCTTTCTTTTTTTTTTTTTGTTTGCATTCAGGTTCTCTACCACATACCTTGCTTTTATAATAGAGTCTGTTTGAGTTGTAACTTTATCATTTCAACAATTACTTTTTTAGACTTTTTTCTGTTCCACTGTTTTTTCCATAGGAAACTTTCCTTCATATGCATTGAACTTGGTAGTGTCTTCTTGCATGTAATGTCTTTTCAAATTGTCATATTTGAAAGCTGACACGATTTCCTTACAAATTAATCATAGTGCCTTATTATTTGTCTTAACAAAGAAGTACTCACCTGTGCATTTTTCATTGTATGCTCTTCCTTCATCCCCAATTTTATTATCGGTAATCACTATGTTTTACTCACCCAGTGGCACAAGTGCATGTAATGTGTACTACAGGCAGGTTTTGATTTGACTGCACCTGTGTGGTGGGCAGAAGAGGTGGAGTTAGCACTGCATTGCACCCTCTCTGGGCAGCCTGTCCTAGCACCTGGCCACTCTTTCTGAAAAGTGTTTATACAATGTTCTATTGCTTTCTAAGCAGTCCATAGCCAAGCTATATAGAGTCTAGAATTACCAAAGTTGGAAAAGACCTCCAAGATCATCCAGTCCTACCATTTTTACACCTATAATCAATGTTTCCCACTAAATCATGTCCCTCAGTACAACATCTAAATGCTTCTTGAACACCTCCAGGGTTGGTTATTCTACCATCTCCATGGGCACCCTGCTCCAGTGCCTGACCACTCTTTCAGAGAAGCAAGGCCATTCTCTCTAGTCCTATTGCTAGTTACGTTGGATTAGCTCACAAAAAATGTTGCAGAAAAAAACATGATGTTAGAAGTTTTTAATCATGGGGCCGCATTACTAGCTGCATGAGACTGCATGCAGCCCACAAGCTGAGTTGAATGTGCCTGTTATAGAGGAAGGCATGGCTGCTCTGTTCACTCAGTTGTAGCAAGTAGAGGAGAAAGGCCATTTCTGCATGTTCTCAGGTACCTTATCAAGGCCTCATGGAGAAGTTTTGGCTGATGCTAGCATTATATCTAGGGCTGTCATTTCCAAATCAAGCTCCCACAGCTTATGTCTCAGGACGTGCTCAGGGCTCCCTTCTGTGGAGGAAAATCTTTGCAAATAGTCAGTCGTCCAACTCAGACAAAGTGTGAATGCCTGGTGTTTTTCAATGTCTTAGAGGCTCATAATTCACAGGTAATAGACTAAGAAAGGACATTACCTGCTTGTATGGCTTGATAGAACTTGTTTACTGTAGTCCAAGACATAGCACAAACCACAATGCCTTACCAGCATGTTAAATTGTGGAGACTTCTAATAGATTGAGGCAAAAGAATTCTCAGGAAATTAAACTATGTACCAGAGAGAAAATGAAATAAGTAAGAAGTTGTCAGTTATATAATAGCAAAGGAGTGGCTACCAGTGGGAGGTGCTGACTTACTGCAGCATCTGCCTTCAAGGATGCCTCAGCAGCCACACCAGACCCATAAGTAATATGCTGCCTCCAGCTTGAACATATTTCTCCAGCCATGGTAGCTTGATAGCTTGCCCCATGACCTTGCTGAATTCACCCAAACAAGAAAATGCCTTCTGGCCTTGTGCGCTCCGCTCTGTTACCCAATGCTTCCATGGCCTTGGACATTTCTGTGACATTGGCTGTGCTGTGTGGTCAGACACCCCGCTGTGCCATTCTTTTCCATGCAGCAGGTGAAAAGTCTCTGCAACTTTGTCATGTGAACTTCATTCGAAGGAATAAAGAGCATCTTCACAGGGAAAAAAAAAAAAAAAAAAAGTCATGACTTTCATCTCTCTGTAATGAGAAATTAGGAAAAGCATAGGTGATCTGTTGGGTGCTACCAGGAGGTGAACAAATTAAAATGTAAGAGTCATGACCGTGTCAGACTTGCTAGTCTAATTCTTGCCTTGAGCCAAAATGCGAGCAATAATTATAGTCTCTAGTGAGCTGCTCTACGGACATGAGTAATTATAATCCTTGACACACAGAAATGTGTATTTCATTATAATGAAGCGTGGATGTAAACAAAAATAACAGAACTAGAACTAAATGTTCAGAACATTGTTTATATGCTCTGCTGTAGTCGGCCAACTGAAGTTTTACATAATGAGGAAGTCTGCATGTGAAAATGTGGTATTGTAAGAGGAGTTCATGTGAAGACTAGTCATTAGAGATATTTGTCCAGTACCTGAAAAGACAGTGATTGTTCAGTTCAAATATTCAACTATGTAGTAAACAAAAGAAGAAATCTGCAAAGATATACTGCTTTTAAAAGTAAAATACAATTCTGTACTCACATTTCTGTGCTAACTAGCTTAATATCATTAAATAATTCAGTATTTCAGCCCCGTGTCATTAAAACTCTAAAATACTTACCAAAACTTAAGTAAAAAGTTATAAAGTCCATGTGACTAAGTTTACTTAGTTTCTGCAGATATCTCTTAGACTCAGCGCCAATCTAAAAGCAGCTCAGTTCACACTAAAGCAAATGTCTTCCATATCCTGTAGATATATTTATTTAATCAAAATAATCTACCCTAGGAAATAAAAGAACTTGAGACTTAAAAATCTGATCTCCATACATTCAAATTTCATTAAAATAAATCTGATGCCAAACTTTGTAGTTTGGTATATCAAATAAAATGTATAAAACTTACCAGGTCAAAAGCTTTAGCAGAAAGCTGTGCTGGCCACCCAGCTGTCAAGAGAGATTTGTAGAACAGTGAAATCAGTTCAGTCTGACTTTTCCATCTTTTGTTTTTGTAGGAAATTGTCTACATGGCATATACATTTATGCTGTTCTCAGTATTTCTGCATTTTCTTGAAACCTGAAAGAGCACGGCACTAAAAAAGTGGTTGAAATCCTGGTTCTGCTGAAGTCAATGGAAATATTTCCTTGATTTCAGAAACGTCACCATTTCACCCTGTGATGAGAATGGTTGTGCCGTATTACCAGAGATCTGTACAGGGAGTTAAGCTAAACCCCCACTCCTCTAAACAAGACCAAACAACCCTTTTTGTCTGTCAGGTTCTTCATTTTCCCTTCTATCAAGGTAACTGCAGGCAATTCTGTAGTAGGGAACAGGATGTCTTATGCCTGTTACATGAACAAAGGAGAGAGTGTTGGAGTTCAGCTGTGACTCACATTCAGCAGTGCGTATTTCTGTCACTTCTGAGCAGCACTGCCCTCCCTGCTCTGCTCTGCAGAAACATTTTAAATGATGTGGGAGATGTTTTATACGGTGAGGCAAAGCACTCTCGTATGTGACTCACAAAGATCTCATTATTATTTTAT
Source organism: Perdix hodgsoniae (assembly GCA_035772895.1). Taxonomy (NCBI): domain Eukaryota; kingdom Metazoa; phylum Chordata; class Aves; order Galliformes; family Phasianidae; genus Perdix; species Perdix hodgsoniae. The sequence continues at coordinate 27,734,756 of JAPSGF010000004.1, forward strand.
CCTTTATTCAAATTACTCTTTAGATCAAGATTGTATTGATACTCATAATTAATTTGGCCTTACATAGTGCTTCTAATCCAAGTATCTCACAACACTTCTTGAGCATCATCTAATTAAACCAGTCACAATATTTCTGTGGTGTAGTCAAGGAATCTGTGTGGCTGGCTCCATCCAGTTCCAAAAGCAGTCACCTCTGGGGTTAAATGAGGCAGCTGCTCAATAATGCATAGCAGCATCATGCCACGCTTTGGGAGGAGAAGTGAGAAATAGCATCTCTAATTGGAACTACATGGGAACTGAGGGAGGGAAATGTAATTATCTGTAATTTCAGATTTAAAAGTGATAACCCGTCTTTTCCTCTCAAGGTTGTCAAAGGCTCTCTAACGTCCAGTTGCTTTTTAGCTCATGGTACAAACGTCTCATTAGATACCACAGGTCCTCTAGTACCCTCTGGCCAGAGTCAGAGCAGAATGCCTTACCACATGGTCATTTGATGACCTATTTTATATTGAAATTCTGCTTCTACACATGTAATTTACTCGCCCAAGTAAATAGCAAGGTGTGATGCTTTGATCAAAACCTGTAATAAACTTCCAGTATTTAACATCTCTCCCCTCAAGGCTGATTTAAAGTAAGTTTTCCACTGTACTGAAAGATACTGAAGCATGGGGAAAATAAATGATCTTCCTCTACAAACCCAGAAAGCCAGTGATGAAAAGGTCATTGAATCTTATTTTCCAAGCCTGTGCAATTCTGTTAAGCACTCACTCATCCTTCTTTCTGCCTGTTAAAATATGTCTAACATTCAGTCTGTATTTTTTATATCCTTGATTAAAATAAAGATCAAGCATGGAGTATAAAATACTCTGCTAACTGGAGAGATTTCACATACGTGCACCCATTTGTATCTCTACTAATGCAAGATTTAAACAAGGCAAGTTAATCCAAGTGAAATAGAAGCTCCCCAAGGACTGAGTGCTGTGTTTTTGCTTGTGTTGCTGCTTTAGCCCAGACCCATTTCATGAGGATGTGCAGCAGGGACCTGGACACAGATTGCAGTGATATCTAGAGTTTATTGGGCCAAGGGACAAAGGGTTTTAAAGAATCTGCCTGTGAGAACAAACTAACTCCACAATTTCTTCTCAGAGGGAATGCAGAAGGAGTGATGATGTGAAGAGGGATTTGTCTCCATGGCAGTCAGAGAAAACATCTCTGAAGTTTTCAGGGACTTTTGTGGCTGGATCACGAGGTGGTAGTCTCCTGTGACCTACTGTGTAGCATGAAAACTGTAGGTGTCGCCAAAGGGTTTTTTCATCAAACCTATAACAGCATTAAGATAAAAAATGGATCTTGGTTTAAATTTTGAGAGTCAATGGGCTGTTGTATCTCTGGCTAAAGTACTGGAATGAAAAAGCACTATTGCCATTGACTAGCAGAGACCTCACTGAATCTCTGTCCACTCAATCAAAATAGTATGGAAATTGTAGATATTAAGATTGTAATGAAGACTTGTAAGTATTTATTTACATGTTTACTGAGGTTGGAGAGGAGCCTGGGGAACCTGCATGCTTTCCCTAGTGCATAGGAAAGCCAAGGGGTCTGGAGAAGTCACGTTTCTCCATCCTGCTCATTGCACTGCCATTTTTTGGACCTCAGCTTTTGTGTGCTTATCTGGACTTGGAACACACAAGTCTTAAAATGCACAGAAAATTTTATCTTGTATAATAACTTCCATAAACATAGTGCTATTGTAATGATGTAATCTGCAGTGATTTGTTATAAAATCTGTGTGAAGTGCAGTACATCATTATCACAGTGGAGCAAACATGATCGCTCCCAGGATGAAAAAAATCTTTGCAAGATCACCCTTGGAGTGCACAAAATGATGAAAATTCATTTTTTCAGATAATTCCAGTTATTCTAAATTTTGATGCTTTCAAGCATTATTTATGAAATAAAAAATTCTGAAATAATAATTCAGCTTCTTCCAGTTTCCTGATTACAGAATAACTACAAATTTGAAACAAAGTAATTTCTGAGGGGGAAAAAAAAAAGAAATATTTCAGTCTGAAAAAGCATTGTAACAAAAAGTTCTGACACACTCTATGTCATTTAGGTTAAAATTAACATGCAATTGTACATTTCAGCAGAGCAGAACATCTGTCAAAGTTTTAATAGCTTTCGTTGTGTTCTTTAAGCAACTTCACTCGCTTTAAAAAAAAGGAACTTTTTATTTCAGGGAAATTTATTTGAAAAGGAGGTTTAATTCTCTTTCCAGTTACATCCAGAAGTATCCACACTTCCTTCTCACTGGATAATAAACTTCAGATGACTTTATTAATTGTATTCATTATGGTGTACATAATGAACAGCTGTAGCTTCATGGTCACAGTGGCTGCACTTCTGTTGTCCTTGCAGAAAAATGCATACCCTTGCTTCTCAAGATGGAGGGAGAACATCTCTAGTCATCTATGGACAGCTGAAAAATGCTGAGTTCTTTCTATCGCAGGACAGGAAGCTGTGTGTGGAGTTAAGGGGGAATGAAGTCAACTTTATGGGAGTCAGAAGTTAGACAGACGAGGCAGACAGACTTACTGTTAGACAGACTTACTGTTAAGAGCTGCTGGCTCCTGGGTGATTCATCTCACTACAAATAAGATAGCTAATTGCATATAATTACATACCCTCTCTAAGTTAGGGAAAATAATTGCTGCTTGGAAATCCTCATTATTATCTGCTGACCTTAAAGGGAGATAAAGATAAGTAACTCACTCCTTGATAACTGACTTTCTCTAAATGTTGGTGAAATGATCCTACCCTAATGGTCTAAAAAATACTGATAATAAAATTATCAGATAATAAACTAAAATTATATACTGATCTTAAACTGCTTGTGGATTTTGATAGCCCTTCCAAAATCCAACAGTAAGACTTTCAGCCTGAGCAAGTGCTAGGGATAACATTCCTATGGGTAATGCTAGAGCAGGAATATTAACAGTGAGAAGGATCCAGCAGCAGCCTCTGCTATAAACACATTTTTCAATTTTAATTTTCATGCAAGATAGCATTAGAGTGAATGAATGGACAGATACATTGTTTGAATAGGGCTATAACTGTACCTGCTGCCGTACATACAGCAGGTGAAATATTAGTGTGCTATGCCTTAACTAAAGCAGAATGATGAGGAGGCTTGGCACAGCATTTGTAAATATTTTGTTATTGCCAGATGATATGAGACTTTTTATTTTATTTGCATTAACCTATATGCAAAAGTATGTTTTAGAGGGAGGTGCAGGCTTTACTTATGTCTATGCTAGAGTAAAAATCAATCTGAAACAATTAGTTGTTAGAAATGTTAAATGAAAGTATTGTATCATTGCCCTTGTAGAATATAGAGATGCTTGGGGAAAGATGTGGAGAACCAGCTGTACCAGTTAAAAGGGTCTGAGCTCTCCTTTTAAACGTAGTGACATACAGGGCTGGTGAAATAGCAAGAATTCCTGAATTAAAAGTTATTTTGGGTACCTCCACATTGTGCTGCTGTATCACATATTCTGTATTACCTTCAGTGGGACTACACAGAAGTTACAGAGCTGATAGTGAGACCATTCTTGTACCTTTATTGCATACGTTTTGTTTTTATGCTCAGATCTGTTTGATTTTACTGGCTAAATTCAGTAAGCATGAAAAATCAGTGATTTCTGATAGTGTACTTCATGGAAAAATGGGATAAATGTTGGGGGGGGGGGGGGGAGTAAGGTGGTGGAGGAAAGTAAACAAGAAAAATGATGGAGAAAATTGCTCTAGAAACTTATTTGCATGGAAAAAATAGAGGGCATTTAGAATGGTAAGCAGTTCAACATCCTATCTGATGAAACATATTTAGCAGACAATGCAAATTAAGGCCATTATAGATAAATTCAACCTCCACCCCTTAAAGCACTAATCAAATATAGACTCAAGACAGACGGAACCCCAACTGCAAAAGCAAACATCTCATTTCTCAGTTTTAGTCAACCAGGAAAACAGATGGCCCTTAATAGCATGCCCTGAAATGCCTAATTACATGAGCAAATGTGTATGGTTTTTCTGGACTTTTAATTGGCCCCCCTACTGTGTGTGAACAGAGCCAAATGTTTTAATATATTAAAAACTAAATATCAAGACAGTCTCTTACAGCATGTGCAACACCTAGCTGGGTTATTGTTAACATAGATTTCAAATATATGGCACTGCAGACCTGTAGACCAAGGTTGTCATGCAGATGAGCTATATTCATTTCTTCCTAAGTCTTCTTCCCATTTCAAGCTGTGTGCATTGCCTTTCCATGAAATTGGAACAGCAAGATGGGCATGATAAGGTATTTAGTGTCATAAGGAATTTAGCCTACATAAATGACATGAGGGGAGAAATGGCTGGTAGCTATAGCAACCAATGGAAACCTAAGAGAAGAGGAGAATGTGCGTTATGCATCAGCACACCAAACTGAAATGTAACAATACATTATTACTGAAAGAATTAGTGCACAACTAATGACTGAGATATTTAATTACTTTAATTCTTAAATAATAAAAAAATGAAGTTAAACATCTCAGTAGTAAAACATCATGTAATCAAGTATACAAACTCTTCTTTACTAACAAGAGATACAGAAAACAAGCACTAAGTGAGGCAAACAAAAAATCAGTAAAAACAAATGTTGTTATTAGTGTGCAGTGAATTCACACACATCCAGGATCCTTGCTTCTATTACCCAAAACCTTGTGTAATGTCTCCCTCAAGTAATACAGGCCATAAAAAAGCATCTGAGTTCTGCAGTTTGGTCAATCACATCATTTACTCTTGGTTGTGATCATGCTCTCTAACAACTTTAAAAATATATATATATATATTTTATTTTTTAAATTTTTTTTATTTTTTTGTGGAATTAGGAAAGCTGTTCAAAAATTGTGTTGCTCTTATACTTAGAAGCCTACTTTTTAGGATGAATTTATTAATGGCCTCTATATTCTCATTTGTTCTTGTGCCAACAGTGGTCATTAGTTCAAATAGCTTTTCTATGGTGTATTAGCATGCAACATTATAGACCTCTTCTTTGTTAGACTGCGAATGCCAAGTTCCTCTCAGAAGAAAACCTTTTTTCCCCTTCATTATCTTAATTATCTTTCTCTGCCTTTTATCATGCTTAATTCATTTGCATAATTGTATGTTACATTCCAGGTAAACTCTTGCTGGAATTCTGTTTAGTTTTCTTTTTGTATGGCTTTATAATATCAATCTATCACAGGATCACTATCAGATACATGTTTTTTTGTTTGTTTGTTTTGTTTTTGTTTGTTTGTTTTTCAATCTGAGCTCCTAACTCTCTGCAGAAGCTCTAGAAACTATTCCTTCATCCTAGGCTTTGTGTTTCATGCTACTAAATGTTGATCTCTTTCTAATGACTCAATTATCAACTCATCATGGTGCAAAAAACCCATATTCTAGTTATGACTGCTAATCCATTATGTTTGTTACTCTTGTGCCTATGTAGTAATAACTGGGCCTTCTTATTTATATATGTCCTCCAGCATATGCCTGGAAAATTGTAATCTCAGTAATAAGAATTCAGTAGAAACGTAACCTCTCTTTACCTGTCTTCAGGATCTGTGGCAGTACTTCAAGGTCTGCCTCAGCAAAATCTCTTTTACAATCCTTGCAGAAAACAACTGACCAAATTCTTTCTGTTTTCATCTATCTAACCACAGTTTCACTGCTGGCTACCATCTCATCAAGCACTCAGCGGACAAGAAAGTGACTTCTATAAAGGGAACTAACTCATCCCATGCTTTATTAATGAATTCCCAGGCCAGATGGCTTAGGCTGGCTGTGTCTATACTGTCCTCCTACCCCTTGAAAAAGGGTAGCCACTTCCAACCTGCCTGTTAGGAAAGAATCCTGGCACAGGCAACCTGTACTGTGAAGCTGGTCAGGAGGTTATTTTTCACTCAGGTCAATATGTGCAAGGGACTAATTTAACAATTCGTAGTACAGACATTTGATTGCATCACTTTAAATTATCACTGAAGACAGCCATAACGATGCCCATACTTTTGCTGCTTCAGTTACAGTGTTCACATGCACGTATTTTCCTTTATGCGCCTAAGGATTACCTCTTCTAAGGGATGTTTATTAGAAGGTGTAAGAAAGCCCCTATTTGCAGCTATCAGAAGGTAGGCCAAGAAATTTTAAATTGTATCCTCTGAACTTTGAAGGTTTATAACTAGAATTGGTATTTTTGTGTCCCTAGATATCTTAACCAACCTGCTTATGGTCTATCCCTTTGAGTAATTCTTTTCAGAGTCCGGAAAAGATTCCTTGTATTTAAATATCTACAAAGAAATAAAAGCAAGATTGTCTCATTTAAGTGTGAAGATCTAAAAAGTCACTTTGCTACTCTTTAAGTATCACAATATCTGCACTACTAGAGGCAGAGCTGTGTTATTGGACATCTTCCAGAATGAAGAAATAGGACAAGAGAATAATAGAACAAGAGAAGTAGCATTAGAAAAGCACAACACACCATATTACTTCAATGATGCTTGCTCTGCAAGATATCCACAGGAAAGGATGTTGCTAACATGATGGGCAAAAAGGCAAAGTAGGAAAAAACTAAGCTTGAAGGAAAGAAAACTGATATCAGCAATACCAGCAACTTCAAAATACTTTGATATACTCTCCAAGTTGTCCTGTTCTCCTGCTGAAAGGAGAGTCAAACCATGGGAATTCAAATAAGGAAATTTTGAAGCAGTCAGAGAGAGCTATGAGAAAGCAAATTATAGATAAGGAAGAAAGTTATTTGGAAATACTCTTTTGCATAATAATGAACAAGTCAAATAACATTCTGGATGAAATCACCTTACAGAAATAAGGAAGGTGAAATGCAACAGCCATATAATTGAAAAGAGTCCTAACAAAGATGACTTCTTCTGATAAGTATGCAGCACAAAGAACTGCAAATTTATAAAAAATACGAGAGAAAGCACATCCCAGAGGCACCTACATAAGTGATCACTGTATAAACAATCAAGCAGATGAACAAATCAAATGAAGATTAAGTTTATTAAAATTCTTAGCACTAGGTTAGAAATAGAACAGAAAATATCCTGCAAAGGAATAGATCTGCTCCTTTGAAATACGAAATGTGAAAGAGCCTCCTTCATGGGAAACTGTGGAAACAGTTCTTAACTAGCAATACAAAGCTTGGTAACTGCTGCTAGGCATTCTGCATTAAAATCAGATGTATGCAGCAGTTAGGAGCAGCAGTTAGCAGCTGCTGTCAAAACAGGATAAACCATGTGGGTAGTGTGATAACATGCTATTATTTCCTATCTAGTTGTATGTTTGCTTTATAGTTTTCTAGTTTTCCTTCTGTATCTCCTTCAAAATGAAAACAGGTAGATCAAATCAGTTATTGTTTGCTGGTTGCTTATTACAGAGTGGCTTTTAAACAGAGAGTTTCCTAAACCAGAACACACTAAATCTAGATCAAGTTATGAGCTCACATACTCAAATTGGACTTCACTTCCCGTGGTTTTCAATGGTTACCTCTGGGCTTTCAAATCAGGCACAGAATCCAGTTGTGTGTGTGCCACGTTACATTTGATTATTTTAACTGTAGCTGTGCACTGAAAGGCACCTCATGTGTTTGTGCTGTTTCCAGGCCTTCATATTCTGAAAAACAGTACTGAGATTGAAAATACATTATTTCAGCATGAAATTTCATAACAGAGGTTCCAAGAATGTAGTTCTATGTGCAATAAATTGACATCTATCATACTTTGATATCAAGAAAGAAGAAAATAACATAATCTAAAGTCAAATTCTCAACATATTGAAAAGAAAATAGATAAGGCAAAATAGTTTCTATTTGTCTACATTTCCCCCAGTTCTAAGCAGAGCCATTGTGGGCAACATTATATTGAAGACATTTTAAACAGAAATAGTAATATGATTAGATAGATATTATACACTTCTGTATACTTAACATGGAAAATGTCATAAATACTATGACTATTGGATGTAATTTCAATACAAAAATATATTTTTTAAGATTTCAGAATATTCACACATGGCCATAGAGCAGTTATTATAACCTTTGGTTAGGCTTAGAATGAATACATGTATGTTTGTGTCTACAGATGTACACACACATACACATATAGATATAAAACTGCATACTATTGAGGAAACAAGGCGTTCTTCAGTGTTCTCTCATTCACCTTTTAGTCAGTCATGTAGACTAGTATAGAAACTATTCGTGTTTGAAGACAATTGTATGCACACATAATAAAAAGGTAATACAGTTCTTATTAAATTCTCAACTCAAAAATGTATTTGGACAAGCTATTGTAGAAACAAGAAAAGCAGTACAGAAGTGCAACAGCATACTAACGGTAAACACTGACAATTACACAATTTCAATTTTGAATTATATTTTAAAAAAGGGAAGTAGAAAGAAAGTAAGGAGAAAAGAATGGATCTAAGAGTTTCCTAGGTACTAATCATTGTATCTTCAAATTTTCTTTAAAAAATAAATGAGGAAAAAAGGCTAGGTACCTAAAATATTCCCTTGCACTTAAACTAGGAAGTCATTTAACATCTCAGACATATCTCCCAAGTTTTTAACTCTGGTTAAAACCAGAGAAGCGTGAATGATTAACGATGTAAGCTGCTTGGCCAAAATGAGTACTACCTCTAAATTACTTTGAATCAATTAAAACTAAAGATTAGGATCTTGGCCTACAAATAAATAAACAGGTAATAAATTCTGACAACCCAAGATCATCTGTGCATTTCCCACAGAACCAAGAAGCTTTTTGGATGATCCTTCCCAGCTCTCAGCAGTAGTATTTGTGGTTAATGCAGGACATCACACAAAGCTAGCAGGGGAGAAAGGAAATGCTGTGCAAGAGGAGATAAGGAGAGAGTACCAACAGGGAAGCGGAATCTGAAAATAGCAGTTATTCTAGGAATTGAATTAAGGCTCTAGCTACAAAAGAGTACTCAAAATAATAATAGTGGTACTGAAATATAAGGTTTACAATCCAGAGACCCATACTCATAACTTGATACTTTACAAAGAAAAGACAATTACAATGAATCAGGAGGGAAAAAATAAGACAAAAAAAAAACCAAAAAAAAACACACAAAAAGAGAGGAGAGGAGAAGGGAGAGGAGAAGGGAGAGGAGAGGTGGGGGAGGAGAAGGGAGGGGAGGGAGGGGGGGGGGGGGGGGGGAGGGGAAAGGGGGGGGGAGGGGAGGGCCAAAAACGTTGCAATTAAAAATACACATTCTTACAATGTTTAGAGAATTTTCTGAAAGTTTCTGGATGAACCAGGACTAAGTCCAATGGGGAAAGCAGCCAGTGGGAGAAGAAATAGATCATGCTTTATGCTGCCAACTTAAAATAGTGATTATTAAATAACTTAAGAGTTACTGCATTCCCTAGGACAAACAACTTGTTCAGATTAAGACTGGGATTTTTATACATGAAAAGTAGACTTAATTTGGAATTTTCCAAAATCAAAAACCACAACTCCCATACCCAAAAGCAGAGGATAAAATATTTCATCATGTCAATGGGAGATGAAATATTTAGTTTGAGACTGGTTTATACAGCACTGAGATTAAGCTTCATGAATTGAGTTAACATAGAGTGGAGGTATGAAGGCTGGGTCATCAGGATTTACTGCTCAAGTTAGGGAGTAAATTGAATAAAGATGAATCCAAAGAATTTGGCTGAGCTCAGAGTGGAAATGTCAAGATGTGTTGTTCAGCTTAGAATGACAAAACAAAACAAAAGAATAGGATGCCATGAAATTTGACTTGAATGAAAAGAAGTGTCAATATTTCTTTTGTCTGATGCATAACAAATTTTGAAATCCTGCCATTTTCACAGGATGGAAGTCTTGATTTGTCACCAATTCTGGTAAATTTAAACCCTGTGTACTATTAAACAGGAGATGTGCACAATATTATGTGATCAGAGCCAGTTAAGGCTTCGAGGTGAATGTCTTGACACTTGCATTATGGTAGAGAACAGAAGACCAAAACACTTTTTCATCTGAAGGACAGATATGGTTAAATGTAAGCCAAAATAATTAGCCTTTTAAAGAGACAAAACTTGTGGTCATTCATACAGAATAGAAATAAAATTGTATGTAAGCAAATCTCATCCACCCAGTGCATCTTTACAGGCAAGTTCTTCTCTGCATGGTTACTGTGACCACATTGGCTTTTGATCTGCAACCAGCTCTCTCTGATCCATAAAATATTTCCCTCTGCCACCATGCTCTTCCACATGCTTGGTTAGGGTTCAGTCTCTGCTCCTTTTAGTATTATCTCTATGGGCTCTAGCCCGTAAAAGTTCATACAGCCCATCAGTCACCTTCTTGTCATGACTCTCCCACCCTCAGAACCCTTCTCCTTTCCTTGGGCCATTCTCAGCCCTCTGGAGTCACCACTTGGGCTCACAACACAGTGACATATTGAAAGGACATATTCAATCCAAGAACAAACTGTCCAGTACATGTGAGAAAGTCTGGTTTTGTTTAGTTTTAGAATCTGGTATTTGGATCACAGAACTATACTGTTAGGCAAGATGACAACTTTTCTGATTTAGTGAGTAAAAAGGTGTCATTTATTTGACTACATGAAAGGAATATTGTTTCTTTTTTGTGAATCCATTGCCAATATTAATTAGCTTTTTCTCTGTACGAGATCTTTCTCTCTCAGAGAAGCTCTTCTGATAAAGTCTTTCATAAGTTTAAAGACTTTATTTAAGCTGTGTTCAAAGTATTTAACAAATCCTATATCAGCATGATAAATTTTGACTTTTTGGAATGTATTATATTCTTAGCAGAAAATTAAGGAAAATATTAAGATCTGTAACCTCCAAAGGAGAAGCAGTCCTAGTGTTGTTCAAAATAGCACAAAGAAAATTGTTTGACCTACCAAGAAAATTATGTAGATGTATTTTGATGATCATACTGGTAGCTTGGAGCTGACGAGAGCAAACTGTATGCCATTCTACTAATAGAAGGGGACACAATGGAAAATTTGAGCAAGTTGAGAAGTCTCAATGAATTAAAGACTCCCTACTTGCTTCATACAGGAAGTTGACATAAATCAGTATGATCTGTGCCATTCAGATCACCTGACTAGAAATAGTTAATTGCAATAAAAGCTGTGATTGTTGATGAAAAAAAAAAAAAAAAAGGTTAGTGTTTTTTTTGCTACAGTAGATTACCTAGGCAACTATCTGTAACTCTTATTCAATGCATATTCAGCATGGTTGTGGACAGACCTACTTGGATATTGTGCATGAAATATGTTTAATTAAAAAATAAAAATAAAAAAATAAAAAAGTACTTCCATGCTGCTGTTTGTCTTGCTCCACAGCTTCTGCTCTGAATAGTTTTTCTTGTATTCTCATACCATGCCATTATTCACATAAGTAAATATAAACTTATGAGTGGAAAATACAATTTCAAATTGGGAATGTATCTATACAGTCACCATAATTATTTGAAAAATCAAGTTGTCATTCACACACATTTCTGCTATAAAGAGAGATAATGGTATTTCTGCATAAAAGCAAGCTCATTTCTTGTAAATATGACATCTGATGGTGAGATTTGCATACCTAGAAGCAGAGCTATGACAGATACAGTCTTTACAAATGTCTTGCTCAGTCAATGGACAAACCTTTTGTATTTTGAAGATATCTCTGGAAAATCACACAGGGCACCACATTAGTTGGATATGATAACAGAAGTATTTTTAAATAGAAAAGGAAAAGTAGTTAGTGTATGAAATTGAACAGAAAACTTAAGAGTTTGGTTATTTTTCTGTTCTGCGAAATCTTTCATTAAAAAAATGTTGAATTACGAGTAATTAGAAGATGCATTAAAAAAAAGATGTGGTAGGAAAAATTGTGAAAAAGAATAATTGAAAAAGGGCTATCTTGACAGTCATCTGTTTAAAGACATTAGTCACATTTAGGCTACATCCAGTATTAGCCTGAGTAAATAGCTAACCTGTGCTCCAGAGAGAAATTGAGGTAATGGAGTAAAATAGTACAGGGGCAAATATTAGAGAATCTTCCATTTTTTTATCACTTAATTTTGACAATAGCATTTTCAAGGTGTAACATTTAATATACAGATATCAGTCTTAACTTATTAGAAGTAATGTTCTTTACTTAAATTTCTTCTAGTGGCTTTCCATCATGAAAATTAGTTTTTCTTCAGGAAATCATACATTAAATATTTATTTAGAGCAATAGTCTGGTAAAATAAAAAATGAAGGTTGATTGAAATTGTCTTTCTATACACATGGATAAAATCTACACATTCATGTGGAAAGGAACTCATTTATAAAATGGGAAAAGAAGCCAAAGGTCTAAAATTCCTTTAAAATCAGTTAAAAAGATGAAATATTTTCCAGAAAAAAAAAAATAATCTCCTGAGTCCTTGTTTTAATAATTTTAAGGCCAAAAGGTTTTCACCAGGCTTTCTTGAATCCCTGTCTTAATAATTTTAAGGCCACAAGGTTCTCATTAGTTTTTCTAGCATTAGAATATCACCCCAGACTGTAAGTGAGACCCTGATGTTTCTGTGGGTGATGTCAAAAGAAAAATAAATCCACATTCCTGGCAGCTTCTGAGCCTGGCCTTGCTATCTCCATCTGACATTTGCCTTGCCCTTTATGGTACATCTACTTATTGCAATGTATGACACATATAGTTCATCAGGCACCACTGAATACCAGCATGCTCCTTCAGACCCTGAGAAAACACCAGTCACATTGCTGACTTTTCAAGACTGGTTCATGAGGGCAGGGCACTGTTCTCCTATTGGGTAAGATCAGGCACCTCTGTGCACATGGAGTCCTGTAGTTGTATCATTTACTTTGCACAGGCACTGAAGAGGTACTTCCCTAAGGCAATGCATGTTATCTGTCTTGATGGCTATTGTAGGATAGGTTTGCTCACACTCTGAAAGATTTTATTTCATTTTGGGCCTCCGGGACCTGTCCAAAGCTTAGGAAAGTATTTCTTATCCCAGCTGAAAACAAGGAGAATAATGTGCAGAAAACTACTTGTTGGTTAGAAGGAGTTGCGTTAATAACATGCTCTGGCAGTTCAAATAGGGAAAACATAACAAAACAAAACAAAACAAAGGTTATTGGACAGAAGCACAGCAGAGATCCATAGAGATTGACATACAGGGATGACACATCTGGACAACGTAGATAAGGAACACTCACATTTACTACCTATGCAAAAGTGATGTAGGATTCCAGAGGGAAAGTGAAAGAAAAGTGTGATCTAACATTTTAATTTGCTACTTAACAGGTTTAACTTCTATTTAATCAGAAAATTACTTTTTAAGACTGTCCAAATCAATGGCTTATAATCATTAATGGAACTGTTTGTTGTATTTGCAAATATGTCAAAGTACTTTAATGCCAAATCAACCCTAAAGCATATAGAGTTCACGTTTTATAGGGTGTTTGATGTATGCCAGTGTGCTTTGACATGTAACAAGTCTGGGGTTCTGAAGAATGACTCACCTAAATCATGCAATTTCTTTTCTGCCAAACACAGTGCTTGGAATTGAAAACATCAGTAGTATTGAGATCTCCTGTATGTTCTGAAAGATCAGTGTAACACTGTCTGTCTTTCCTTTCTAATGACTGCACAAATGACTTGAAAAGGGAAGATTATCTGCTGAATGCAGAAAGTTTCCACAAAGTCTAACTCTTTTTGCTACTCAGAAATAAATCAAAAGCATTAGATTTTTCAGAAGCATTTGTTCTAATTCTAATACACTGTTAATGTCTGATAAAAATCTTTATTTTTTTAATTAGAAAAAATCTAATCTCTTGAATGCACACTCTGTGAAGTGGTTATGGGGATAACCATAATTATACATCCTCTAAAGCCCATAGGGTTGGGTGGGGTTAATATGCTAGAAGGAAGATCATGTTTTCTTTCCCATTTAGCAATCTCAAAATGTCAGGAAAATACTTTATTGGATAAAGAAAATGAACTGACATGATTTATTTAGATTTTCAAACTGCCTTTAAAAAATCGTTCATGCTGAACACAAAAGAAGTTCACTGAATTCATGATGAGAATGAGTTTTTTTTTGCCACAAACTAGAAACTGAGTAAGAAACAAGAAAAAAAGAAAAGAAAAGAAAAAAAGCCAGATGAATGGTGGATGACTGTTGTAGCACATCAAGAGTGTATACTAGGTTTGTGTAGTTATGTATGTGTAGAATATCTACCCTGGGGAAGGTGATAAACAGCAAGACAGAAAAAGTGTATAGGTCAGGATAATCTTGGCAAAACTGGAAAGAAATGGAGAAATAGGCAGTATTGTGAGGTGGCAATTTGAAATCGAATGCCACTATAAATCTGGATGCAGTACTAAATTACTAATCCCAGTTCTCTAAGGATCACTACCTAACAGAGATGAAAATAAGAAAACAAATGGAAAGTTAGTCTACAAAAGGCTGGTATGAAGAATAAAATGAGAAAGACTGTAATCACATTTATAAATCAAGATACATCTATTGCACTAGGGATATCGTCCTTAGGTTGGCCTATCTCAAAATAGTCTTTTTAAGAGTGCAGATGGGAGTAAGAAGAAAGATTAGGAAGATACTGAATTGCTTATACGAAGAAATACAGAAACTGAAACTCTGGGCTACAGAGAAGTAAGCTTCCTTGTCTTATGCAAGTGAAGACTAGTGATGAGGAAATAAAAAGGAAATAAATCTTACAAATCAGCATGCTTCACCCTTCTGATACAGACTTTAGAGGAGGAGAAATACGTTTTTCAGAAAAGCAAGGCAGTGAAACAGAATTTCATGTGTAAAGTTCACAGTTGTTGATGCACGTGTATAATCCAGTCTCTGCCTACATTACATTTCTTCTAATTCAAGTCCCAAAATGTGAATGGTCAGAATCTATGTATCTGCATCTTAAGTAGTTCTTCTTCTTTGAAGAAGATGTGCCTAATTTCTCTCATTAATTCCAGGATTGATAATATGTCCTCAGCAATTGCAGTGCCATCTCAAACAAGTGGCAGATATCTAACAAGCACGCAAAGATAGACAATGGCAGTTTTAGGGTCTTGAACTCCTGAAATTGGAAATCTGATGATTCTTCCATCACAACCTGTTCAAGTGGCAAAAGGACATTGCTTGAAAAGCATTAGCTCACCACTTCTGCCATTTGTTGGGGCAGAACTGCTTACAAAGCAGCTGCCTGTTTGGGGAGTTCTCTGAAGGTGAACAGGGTGAACTATACAGACAAAAGGGGAGTCCCTACTATGGATATAAAGAGGTGGAAAGGCACACTAACAGATGAAAGTCTCTGCTATTGGTATGATATAGTATTTGGACATCTAACTCCTCAAGTTAGGAGGAAAAAATCTAGGAATCAGTCCCAATTTTCTCTCCTATATCCCATATCTCTCCCCATACTTATGATATAATTATTCAGTGAAAAAAGTACCTTTCACTGAGAATAAACTCACCTGAATTTCTGAAGAGCTTTGAGACCATTCTAAACTGAAGTTGCTTACAAAAATTGTTTGTTTTACACCCATTTCATAGCACTACAAAAGTCAAATGAATCACATTTTCCCAGACAAAATTTTCCAGCTTCTCTTTTCTCCATTTCTACTATTTCTGCTTTAACTTCAGATAGTTAATGTAGCCTCCCCTTTGCCAAAAGACTTCTTATCCTCAGCTCCAGTCCTCAGATCCAGATATAAAATTAACAGTGAAGAGGATAGTGTAAATGTCATGGAGAATTTACTAAGTGCATGAATGCTAGGACTGGCATGAAAACCAGTGACTTTATGCTACATCCCTTCTGTACTTTGTTTTCCACTGCTGTGTTCTACTAACCTTTGCCCCGTGCTGCTCAGAAAGTGCCCATATTCTCTGAGCAAGACTCTAAGGCTTAGTAATTTAGCTTATTGGTTTGAGCTGGTGCAAAATGTGGCAGAAGTGATGGCAGAAATAAGACCAAAATAGATTTGATGGAATTAATGGAGCTCTTGTGGGCAGGAGTTGGCTTAGCGCATTAAAGATTTTTTGTTCCCAGCTTGACAGTGAAATACAGGGCTCTATCTACAGGGGATGGAGAGTTAATAGGGACTGATAAATCAGTGTAATGCAGTAGCTAAAACCACAGCTTCATGGGGAAGAGCCCAGAGAAATCCACAGCTGCATGCCACTTTGGCACCAATGCTGGTGATAATACTTAAGGGAAGGTGATAAAAAGGATGAAGGAAAGTGTGCTCCTCAGCAGCCACTAAAAAAGGCCCTGTTTTCCCTGGAGCACGAGACGTAATATTATTGAGCTATCCATCCAATCTCTCCTAGATGTGCAACAGGAGGCGTTTGTGTGAGCCACAGCAGAAAGAGGCACGAACGAGCCCTTTATCCACTGAGTGAACATTTGGGGGCTTCTGAAGCTCCCAGATGGTTGCAGTGCTTTCAGGCAGTGTATTGTCCAGTACAGATACAGGGAAAGCCTCTGAATCTGTCAGATTTTTCTTGCAACACATCTCTTTTCTCTTTATGAGATATTTATATGCATGGATTTAATTTGAGGGGAAGGGGGCTGAGGGCAATACCAGGATGCCTTGTGGGAACTCACAGACATTAATTTGCCCTGTCTAAATAGAGCTAGACATCTAGGTTCAATCTTCATTCAAAATAAAGTCTTCAGTTCTTGTACAGTTTTATGCCTGAATGTGTCCCACTTGCAGATTACTCTACAGAGAGATTTTCCCTTTGCCTTCTTCCCTTGAATAGCACAAGCAAGAAATAGTTTTTTTTACTTTAATATGTTGCAACACTGGTTTCAGCTGTGACTCCCTGAGCTGCTCCAGGACAGTCAGTAGCCTACCATCAACTGAGGGTGAATCTGTGAAGCTTTGGAGCAGTGCCAAAGAAGCCCAGGGATGTTTTTCAGGGAACAGTGAAATCTTCCTGCACGTGAGTAGTGAGCTAAGGGAAGAGGCTTTGATAGAGGGAACTCTGTAGATCTCCCCCTTCATAAAAGATGCTAGCGTCATCTTTTATTCATCAGAACTGTGCAAGTGAAACACAAAGAGAAACATCACAATCTGGCCTTCAGACCAAGAATCTTGAACGAATTCACCTAGCTGAAATGCCCCATCCAAGCTGTGGCTCAGCACATCAGCAGTGCTGGACATTGTGACCAAATGGGCAGTCTGACACCCAGAACAACAGATCTCCTCTGTTTTGCTGCTGTTGAGCCTCAGTCTTGTTCTCCTCACTAAGCAACAGTAGTGCAGGTCTGACTTAATGCCATGGAAACTATTTTCCTGAGGTCTCCCCCAGTGTTTGGAACAGTTTGTTGTACAACACACTAGAACTAATTGCTGGCAAATAAAATTACTTTGAGTATCAAAAAAATAATAAAACTTGAGGGAACAATTAAAAGCCAGAATGCTCAAGAGAAAACTTTCCTTTTTATTTTCATTTTGGGTGGAAATAGAAAGTAGAGAGGAGATTTCCTATCTCTTTTAATTATGAAATAAAGTTAGAAATGAGACCTTAAAGGATGCTGTTAAAATAAAAGATAAAAAGGCAAAGAAAATGGAAAAAAGTATTTTTCTTGACAGAAATAAAAAAAACTAAATGCAAGAGTTTCATTTCAGAAAAACTAGATTGATGAAGTGAGGTTACCTGGAGGAAGCAATGTGTAATTTCTCCATTTTTTTGTAATGAAAATAGGCCTTTCATATTAGGATTTCTTTTGTGAGGAAAGAGTAACTGTAAAGAAGTTCTGCTCCTCTGGACAATACATGCCATTACCTACAGAGGTAGGACGAGAATGCTTGAAAAAAGCTGTTGTAGTGATTCTCTCAATTTTTCCCTTCCTTTTAGATGAGTGGCAGCGTTTACATTCCACTCTTGATGTTAAAGTTCTCTTTAGTAGATATGGCAAACTACTGATGATCCAAACATGCGCCCTAGAGTGCTGAGAGAGTTGGTGGATGTGGTTGCCAAACCACTCTCCATCATTCTTCGGTAGTCTTGGTTAATTGGGGATCTCCTGGTGGACTGGAGACTGGCAAATGTTGTTTCCGTCTCACTCTCCAGTCTCACCTCAGTGCCCAGGAAGGATATGGAACAGATAATCTTGGGAGCCATCATGGACCAGTTAAAGGTCGACCAGGGGATCAATCCCAATCAGCATGGATCCTGTCTGACAAACCTGATTTCATTCTATGACAAAGTGACCCACTTAGTGGATGAAGGTAAGGCTCCAATGTGGTCTACCTGGACTTCAGTAAAGCCTTTGACACTGTCCCCCACAACATTCTCGTGGAGAAGCTGGCTGCCCACTTTTTGGATGGGTGTACACTCTGCTGGGTGAAACACTGGCTGGATGGGCATGCCCAAAGAGTTGTGGTCAGTGAAGATAAATCCAGTTGGCAGCTGGTCATGAGCGGTGTCCCTTAGGACTCAGTACTGAGGCTGCTTCTATTTAACATCTTTATTAACTATCTTGATGAGGGGATTGAGTGCACCCTCAGTAAGTTTGTAGACGACACCAAGATGGGAGGGAGTGTTGATCTGCTTGAGGGGAGAAAGGCACTACAGAGGAACCTGGACAGACAGCCAAGGTTAACTGTATGAGTTTCAATAGGACCAAGTATCGGGTCCTGCATTTTGGTCACAACAACCCCAGGCAACCCTACAGGCTTAGGGAGGAGCGGCTGGAAAGCTGCCTGATGGAAAAGGACCTTGATGTACTGATGGACAGTAAGCTGAATATGAGCCAGCAGCGTGCCCAGGTAGCCAAGACGGCCAGTGGCATCCTGGCTTGTATCAGGAATGGTGTGGTGAGCAGGACTAGGGAAGTCATCCTGCCCCTGTACTTGGCATTGGTAAGGCCTCACCTCGAGTTCAGTGTTCAGTTTTGGGCACCTCAGTACAGAAAGGACATGGAGGTGCTGGAGTAGGTCCAAAGAAGGGCAACAAGGCTTGTGAAGGGCTTGGAGAATATGCCCTACTAGGAGAGGCTGAAGGAACTGGGGCTGTTTAGTCTGGGGAAAAAGAGGCTGAGGGAAGACCTTATTGCTCTCTTCCAATATCTGAAAGGTGCTTACAGCGAAAGCAGGGTTGGTCTCTTCTCACTGGTGACAGGTGATGGGATAAGGGGAAATGGCCTCAAGTTGCACCAGCATAAGTTTAGGCTGGATATCGGGAAAAAAATTCTTTACAGAAAGGGTTGTTAAGCACTGGAATAGGGTCCCCAGAGAGGTGGTTGAGTCACCATCCCTGGATATGTTTAAAAACCATTTGGATTTGGTGCTCAGGGACATGATTTAGTGGAGGGTTGTTAGTTAGGGTAGTATGGTTAGGTTTTGGTTGGACTCGATCTTTAAGGTCTTTTCCAACCTTTCCTAGACTTGCATAAGAAATTCCTGGATGTGGCACTAAGAGACATGGGTTAGTGATAGGATTTTGTAGGTCTGGTTGATGGTTTGATCTTAAAGGTCTTTTCCAACCTAAACAATCCTATCATTATCTTCCAGTGGAGTGCAGGAACAGCAAAGATGAGACATAAGGATTTACCAAACAAGAGGATAAATCAGAAAAAAAAACAAAACAAACCACAACTTCACCAATCCTTCCCCACATCAGAATTATGACATCTTTGCATGGGAACAAATTAGGTTCTTTTTTTTTGCTGGCTTTGCCTTTTCTCTGTTTGGGTTAAGTTGCACTAGTAGGGATTACTGGCTGATTTGATAGTTCTTCTCTTCCTTATGAAAAAATTCTGGGGGGCTGCAAAAGAGAATTTCCCCAACCAAGTCTATGATAAGGCCCTTTATGGTTTATTGAACTATGCTTCAGCACAGGTTACCAGCTGTGAGATCACAAACTGAGCCCATCTATGCAAAAACACAAAGATTTATTTTACGGCATTAGAAACTCAAGGGCCAGTACGATTTGTCATCAATCACTATTGATTTAAACAGAGAAATAAAAGATTTGGGGAAAGTTAAATAAAAGACTTCAAGGGAAAATCTAGGTCCTGTGGGAAAGCTGTCGCACAAACTTCTGTATCTATCCCCTGTTTGGCTGGAGAAGATTTTTTGACAGAAAAGTGGAACATGTTTGAGGAGAAAAAAGTAATCTTAAGAATATGGCAATGAGAATTGTATTTGCTAACCTACAATTTCAAGAATGTTTTGACGGCAAAATTTTTCAACGCTGTCTAAATCGTGGCATTCTGAGGTTAAAAAATGCCTGTGGCAAATGATGTTCACTGTAAGTACTCAATGTCAGAGCTGACTAAAATACTTTTTTAGAAATTAAATACACGAGAATAGATTTAAGTCCACATGCTTAGAAAACCTCATCAGTCTACACTTATGTAGAATTTAATTCTACCACTCTTAGTGATGAGGAGTAGTAGCTGAAGACATGAGTGATCTTATTAAATAAATTCTACTTTCAATATAAGTTAGACTCAGGATCAGGTCCAAATTTATTACAAAAGGTGTATCAACAAATATTTATTAAAGCAGAAGAGCATACAGAGGAGCATCCAAAGTGTGTTGTATATTTGAAAACTGACATGCAAGGCGAATGAAAATAAATCTAATCCAAGCCCAAAGGCAAAACTGGCATTCTTATTGCTACAACAAAAGCAATGACTAACAACCCTATATTCTGTTTCTACATTTCTAGAACATATATTTCTAAAAGCTTGGCATCACTGCATCGCTCACAAAATACTAAAAAACAGAACTAGCCAAGCAACACTTTTTGCTGGGTTTTTCATCTTTTTTTTTTCCCTCTCTCTCTGTATTAGTGATTAAATAAGCCTATATCAGTGACCCTGCTAACTTCTAATCCTAGGTGTGTTACCAGGCAACCATTATATGCAACTGCACCTAAGTTTCTCTTCCATTAAGTGTTCTAATAGAAGTGGAAACTTTCTGTTGCTAAATAGATCTCATCCATAAAATTTGCAGAGTACTAAAATTCTGGTTATCCTTTCCTGAATGTATTCCTTGTTGGCATGCACAATGGTTAACACACTCTAAATGAATGTATTTGTATATATGCTTCAAGTAAGGCTAGACTTGTTTATCGTTTAGAAGACAGTAACAGTGTCAACAACTGAAATGTGAGTAAAAAATGTACGAGATTTGGATGACTATACCTAAGAATTTATTGCAGGACTTATCTATCTTCAATACAATGCAATTACAAAGTGGTAAATTAGTGTGTAGCTTTTCTGAAAGATGCCTGTTTAGCATTTAGATAATAGAAATTACAGAATTATATTTTCTGTACTTTTTGTTAAGGCAGACATTGTATACCAATGAATTCTGAATTTGTTGGAACAAGACCAAGAGTATGCTGAAGAAATTGCAGGAGTGTGACTACTGAAGCTAGAAGTAATAGTGACTAAGTGGTGGCCAACATCTTATTCTCCAAGAAAGGGCTTGTACATGAAAAGAGAAACCTTGCTTCCAAAAATAAATAAATAAACAAGCAAACAAACAAACAAACAAACAAATAAATAAATAAAGCCATGCAATTAACAACATGTCATCCCAAGTTTCTACAGATAATAAAAGCTCTAAAATTTACAGCAGAAAACAAAAATTATTTCAGCTAGGTTTGGCTGTGAGGAAATTTAAGTCAGATTAGAAGATGAGATGTAAGAAAATTCTATGTACGTCATCCATCAAAATGGCAGCAGCGACAACTTGAAACCACTGTGTAATTAGCAGCTACCAGTGCAACCTTCCTGATGGATTCCTGGCTCATGATAAATCCAGCATAAGTAAAGAAAGTGCTGCCTATGCTGGGCCAAAAATCTCTTAAGATGAAAGCAGCAGTTCCGTAACATATGCCTTCTGAAATGAGCATTTTCTGCTGAAATGTATCTCTTTTATGTGCTACTAGGAATGCTTTACTATCTTAACTGGGTATTAAAGAATGTTTAACATTAAAAATGAATTCAGTTTTTCATATTTTTCATGCACTTTTACAAACCTATTAGAGTGATCTCAGTGCTACATCAGCTGCTCCTCTTGAGTGTTCCCCAGTGCTTGGAAGGATCAGTGGGATTTTAGAAAACCAGAGATGTTCAGGGCAATGAACAGCAGCAGGTAGGGCATGCAGAGTGCTCCATAGCAAGGAATAGCAATGAAATAAGCAGAGAACTTATGCAAGCTTAGCAAAACACTTGCAGAGAGCTAGCAATGACACTTGAGAGGCCAGTAAGCTTATGTCAGTGGAACAGGAAGAGGGAGATAAATGAATGACACTGCACACTTAGAGGCCAGCCTGCTTTAAGTGATGTTTAAATTCCAGGGTATTCTGAGCAGCAGAGAACAAAACTTGTCTTGATCTCTGAAGAAATTACACATTAAAAAAAAAAGAAAAACCAAAACAAACAAACAAACAGGAATCACTCAGCGCTCAAAATTAGTATTTTTTTAAAAAGTCAATATAGTATCATTTTTTCCTCGTTAGTACATCTGTTATGTGTGAAAGGGCTCGTCACATAGACCTGAGAAAAAGGGACCGTTCACAGGCTCTGTTCAGCTAGGGTGCAAGAGGGTCCTCTGAGAAACAGAGCTCTGTTGCAACCTTCAGCTGAGAGATCTGCTGGCTGAAAAAAATCATTTTGACAAAGAGCAAAAACCACAAAACTGGAATCAGGGAAAACACTGCAGGGAAGAAAAGTGGGGAAGAAATGAAAAATGGGAGAAGATATGTTTCTACAGAAAAAGAACAAAGGGTGGAACAGGTTTGCTCCAAGAATGCATCCCTGAAAGCATTCAAGGCCAGGCTCCGGGCATGTGGATTATATGGCAAAGAAATTAGACCTTATCCAATACAGTCATTAAAATTAATCAAGTTCAATAAGCAGTTTCCTCTTAACTCAGTACAAATACACTTTGGAGTCTTTTTGGATAAATACATGTTCCCCATGAATATAAACAGAACTGCACAGCCATATGGATCTAGCAAATTGATAGTTTTTTCTGCTCAAAAAGTATTTTTTACATTTGGGATGAAAATTCAATTGCCACATCCACCTTATCTATCTTGAATACTTTGTCTGCGTCCATTACATCCAGCTTCTTACTGAATATGGATTTTTATTGGCTAGAAAAGCTTCTCCCAGGGGCAAGCCTCATAAATAATAGCCTGCAGGGCAAGCTTGCAGGCCCCAAAACACAGCATGTTTTTGTGAGGCATTCGGCTCCGGGGTGGACTTGTTCCATGCCAAAGCAGGGAATCACCTCAGAGGGTGAGGGAGAGCCCCTGTCAGGGAGAAGCTGCCGGGAGCCAGTGCCCAGCATTCTCTTAGTGACGGGGGACTCCGTCTATGCTGGGAGGCATTGGGGCCCCCATTTGCTGCCCAGACAACTTCTCCAGAAGCTTTGCTGTCTTCTTGGGCATGCGTCAGGGACATAAAGGAGCGTCTATCAAACAAGAAGCCCATCATGTGATTGTTGTCATTCAAGTGGGGGCATGGAAGGATGCCACAAGGAAATGGCAGAACGTCAGAAAGGGACATTGCCTCCCTTGGAAAGATGCTAAAGGGGTCAGCAGAGACCTCACTGTGGCCTTCCTGTACTTGAAGGGAGCATATAAATGGGAGTGGTAACGGTTGTTTATATAGGTTGATAGTGATAGGACAAGGGGGAATGGTCTAAAACTGAGACAAGGGAGGTTTAGGTTAGATATTAGGAGGCAGTTTTTCACACAGGGTGGTGACGCACTGGAACAGGTTGCCAAGGAGGTTGTGGATGCCCCATCCCTGGAGGCATTCGAGGCCAGGCTGGATGTGGCTCTGGGCAGCCTGGTCTGGTGGTTGACAACCCTGCACTTAGCACGGAGGTTGAAACTAGATGATCTTTGAGTTCCTTTTCAACCCAAGCCATTCTATCATTCTATGATCTTGAGGGAGGTGGGTGGCAAATGGATGAGGCCATGCTCTTCTTGATGGTGTGTAGCTATAGCACAAAGAGTAATGGCCTAAAACTTGTACATAGGAAGTTCCTTTCTAACATGCAAGACTTTTTTATAGTAAGGGTGATGGAGCACTGGAACAGGTTGCCCAAAAAGGTTGTGGAGTTTCCTCCTATGGAGATATTCAAGACCCATTTAGACAGCTAGCTATGCAACCTGTCGTAGGATTCCTGCTTTAATAGAGGGGTTGGATTCAGTGATCTCTTGAAGTCTTTTTCAGCCCGTGTTTCTGCAATTTCCCCATTTCCCTTTGCCTGCAGTCACCCACAGTCCCCAGGTGCATTTCAGCAAATGCCAGCTGGAATGGAAGCTGGTAACTGCCGTCTGACTGTATTGTCTACCTCCTTCTGGTTTACAAGTTTTGTCTCTCTGGCACCAAGGGCCCCTTCTGACAGAGTGAGCTGTCCCTGTGTTCAGAGGCAGTCGTCCTCTGGCGGCTGCAGAGTGCCACGGCCCTTGCTCAGCTTCAGGCAGTGTCCTGGCACAGCTCTGAAATAGATTGGGCAGGAAAGTTCTGTGCTGAAGAACACTGTGGCAAACCTTCTCTCTGCCCACTACTGCTGCTAAGACCTTCCTTTTGCCTTGGAAAAGAGACTGCCTCTGCCAAATCCATCCTGTGCAATTAGCATGTGGTTCTTGTGGTTTCTCTCTCGTACAATCTCAGAATCATAGAGGTTGGAAGGAAACTCTGGAGATCACTGAGACCAACTCCCCTGCTATAAGCAAGTTCCCTAAAGGAGGTTGAGCAGAATAGTTTCCTGGATCACCCCCCATTGAGCTGCTGGCCACACTCTTTTTAACACTCCAGGATACCGTTGGCCTTCTTGGCCGCAAGGGCACACTGCTGCTGGCTCATGGCCAGCCTGCTGTCCATTAGGACACCCAGGTTCTTCTCTGCAGAGCTCCTCTCCTGCAGGTAAGCCCCTAGCACAAAAACAATGCAGCTGTGCTTTCTGTTTTGAAGGAATTAGAGAATAGGTTTCAGGATTGCCAAAAATTCAACATTTTTTTTTCTTTGCAGCTCCATTTTCTGTTGACATAAATACGTCAGTGACCAATTTTCAAATGGAACATGTAGCTGCAATTTGAAGTCTGATCTCTTTATTAAACAACAAAAAATAAAAAAATTAAACAAGTTTTTTTACTTATTATAGTATGTGATGCATTTTTTGAGGGCTGCTCCGAAAGCAACACCTCTCATTGTATCACGTTGGTCCATGACATCAGAGGCAGCTTTTGGTGGTGTGGCAGTAGAGGTCCAACCTTCCCACCAATATTCCATGACGTGTTACTGTTGTGTAACAGATGGCAGCAGAGGCGCAGTTTGACACAATGGGTCTGGTGTGGAAGTGCACATGAAGTAGAGGTGTGTCACTGAACTCCACCGTGTGGAAAAGATGTCACCCACTGACACTCATTGACACACACGGAACATTGAAGAAGACCAAACAGTGGATGTGAGCACAGTGAGGTGGTGGGCAGTGGCAACAGCAACAGTAGGTCACCTTCACTGGTGCAGACTGTTAAAAGCACTTCTTCATCACTGGTGAAAAGGCATAGCTCATGGTGGTGACACTTTTGTAGCTGAGAACATGATGTCCTTTTCCTTTTCCTTTTCCTTTTCCTTTTCCTTTTCCTTTTCCTT
>JAPSGF010000004.1:27760526-27771926 GCA_035772895.1 Perdix hodgsoniae
TCCTTTTCCTTTTCCTTTTCCTTTTCCTTTTCCTTTTCCTTTTCCTTTTCCTTGCTTCACTTCACTTTGCTTTCTTCTACTAGCTCCACTGTTGAAGACAAAACTCTCTGATTCTCCTCCACATCTCACTAGAAAAAGGAAAGTCTCAAGTCATGACTGAGTAATTTTCACCTCAAACAGACTTTGACAGGAAAAAAGAAAAGCTGCTTCCTCTCAGGATCCCTCTGGCAGAGGCAAGCTACAGCTGTGACCGCAGCAACAGCAAAGGCGGGAGTGCCAATACCTGTCTGTGGGCCCAAGCAGTCGGGAGAAGTTGTCAGTCGCGACCTCCATGTGACAGTGGGTGAGGATGACCACAGCCTGGCACACGAAGGGCATGAACATGCTCTGCTGTGTGGATGATGTACAGCTCTGCAGGATGTAGAGGATCAGTGGCACCTGAAAGAAGAAAGGGAGAAAGAACGATTTGCCACATCATCTGTGGCAAAATCTCTGACTCTGCAGACTCTGCAGGAAGTAACCACGGGCATTCAGCACATGAGCGGTGCCTGCTCCCTTGACATGCTGCCATGGCCTAAGACTAAATTTCACACCAGCGACCCTGTCCAAGCCCTGGCTCTGCACTCAGACTGTGTTTCTTTAGCACAAGAGGAAATGGCACAATGCATAGAGCAACAGCAAGAAAAAATCCAAGACACGTGGAAGAAAGTCTCTTACGTCTCGACAGATGTCCTTTCTGTACATCAGCAGATAGGTGATCATCCACCTCCCAGCAGCACGCACACGTATTCCTTTGGCCTTCCGGAAGGTCTCCTTGATGGCGATCAAGAAATTGACGGTGCGTTCCAGGGGGAAGTTTCTGCACACCATCTGCAGAGAAATGAGAAGCAGGGGAGTCCCATCACTGCTCTGCGGCAGGTCTTCAAAACAGAAAGCAGTCTTGAGGGCATTCTTAGTTCAGTGGCTTGCCGGTCATTCAGGCAGCAATCACAATGCCCCTGCTGTCCATACTCTGCTATTTATATGGAAGGTGGTTGAGCCTTCTCTCAGCTTCTCCACCCATGGTGTTTGCTTACATGCAAAGCCTACTGCCCAGCAGCCACAGTCACACACACACAGACGCACACACACACACACACACACAAACGCACATCATAGAGTCAGCTCCTTGCACCGGGTGCCTGACAGCTCAGAGCCTCCTGCTACTTGCTGGAGAAAAGTGCTCTCAGCACTTGACGGCTCATTCTGGACATAGTGTGAGAGGCTGTGGGGAGCAGAGACTTGTGCAGAAGCCTATGCACTGAGATCCCACCACCCCACTTTGGGTCCACTTACCCTTGCAATTTTGGATGAGGTCTGGAGCTGACAGATCATGCTGCAGTCATGCGGCCCCTCACACAGACTCCCAGTGTCTCCCATTTCAATTACTCTGTTGGTCACCTTGACTGGAAAGAGCACAGCAAAAAAAGGGAGGTAAGTAATGCTTCTGGAAATGGAACAGCTTTCCAGGGAGAGAGACAGAGGGCAGGGTATGGACGAGAAGAGAGCTGCGCACGGTGCCTCTCCTTCTTGTACACTGGGCCCAGCCTGTGGGGTTCTGGTAGTGCTGCGGAGGAGTGCAGAGGGCTGGTGCACACCAGCTCTACTTGCCTTGGATTCGGAGAAGGGAGCTCAGGCTCTAAGCACTCACCATCAGGATCTCCAGCAGCTTGCCCTTCAAGGAGCAGTTAAAGAAGGTGGAGTCACCCACAGCTTGGAAGGCAGAGCTGAAATCAGTGATGCTCTGCACCAGCGTGAGCTTGTTCTGCAAGTCCTGAGGCCCAAGAGAGAAGAACATTCTCTGAACTGCAGGAAGGGCCAAGGGCTGCAAGGGGGACACATGGGGGCAACACTAAGGGAAGGGCTCAGATCTTGGATCTTCATCCCGGCACAAACCGCTCCCCATGGGGCCTTTGAAAGAGAAGGCCCCATCTCAGCATCATCCCACGTGGAGGGGCTGCAGCTGGGCACTCAGACACCCTGGCACGCTTTAAGCTCTCACCTGGCAGCTGCAGCTATAGAGCAGCAGGATGTTGCCCACGATGTCTCCCTCCAGGTGGGCAAGCAGTTCTTCCTTGGAGGCACACAGTGCTAAGCTGCCATGGGTGAGCATGAGAGCGCTGCGTGTGACGTGAGCTCTCGTGCTGTCCAGCTCCATCTGTGTAGGGAGAAAGGCCTTGAGACACTTGCCCAATGGCCCCAGTGCCCCGCAACGCACCTGAGCTCCCAAGGCAGAAGCTTCTGTGAAAATAAGGCAGAATAAAGCCAAGATGGAAACACGTAATGCTTCACCTTCTTGTGCCTGGAAATCCTTGCATTTCGGCCTTTGCACAGCCTGGACAAAAACATGGTGAGTGTGTCCAAGATTGCACGGGAGTT
The DNA here is from genome assembly GCA_035772895.1 of Perdix hodgsoniae. Taxonomy (NCBI): domain Eukaryota; kingdom Metazoa; phylum Chordata; class Aves; order Galliformes; family Phasianidae; genus Perdix; species Perdix hodgsoniae. The sequence continues at coordinate 27,762,945 of JAPSGF010000004.1, forward strand.
GCTCTCAGCAGCATGGCTGAGAAGAGAGATTGGCCCTTGGTCCAAGCCTCATCCTCCACGGTCTCCAGTGATGCCCTCAGGAACTGTTGGAGAACAGGAGAAGCCAATGTTCCCTTGCCCTTTGTCTCTTCCCGCATTCCCAAGTTGCTGCAGCTTTCTGGGGAGAGGTGTCTGGAAAAACAGTCCCCCTCCCAGCTCCCCCCAGCATTCCTCCTTGAGGGGCTCCTTGAGGCAGGCAAGCACTTCTCTGTACTGTGCCTCCTGGCAATGCTGTACCTTTAGCAGGCGGTGCTCCCATGCTGCAGAGTCTGGGAAGCTCTCTTCTTTCCCTGCACAGCAATAGGAAGCAAAAGAGCCTTGCTTGGGATCAAGCCACAGAAGAAGAGCTGCTGCAAACTGGCACCCCACTAGCACTTTACCTTGGACGCACTGCAGCAGCAGGGGGATCTCTGTGTCCCACATGGCCCCCACAGTTCTGTGGATCCTGCTGTGGAGCTTTTGCATGAGCAGTAAGGCTGTGGATTGGAGTTCACTGCCTGCAACAGGGCTCCCTGCCACCACCTGAATGAGAGCAAGGAGAAGCAGGGTCACTTCTGCAGCAAGAGCAGCAGCAGCTTCCCCCTGGAGGAAAGCAGCTTGGCTCTACCCTGATGGGCAAGGAGGAACCAACAGCTTTGCCCATGGCCATGCTGCTTCTTCCTCGGAGCTCGTGGCCCTGGCCTCTGGAGCATCTACTTACCAACAGATGCGCCAGCAGTGTCTGGGGAGTCAGCCATGGGCCTGCGGGGAGAAAGAAGTACTGAGTAAGACTCCGAGGCACGCCATGCCGTGCCACACGCACCTCCGCTGTCCCTTCTGGGTCCTAACAGAGGCCAGCAGAGCTCACTGCAGGAGTTTCTGCTCCTACCTTGAAACACGGAACTGAGGAAATGGGGATCCAGTTCTTGAATCTCCCGCCTTGTCAGGTCCTCTCTCTCAGCCAGTGCTCGGACACAGCAGGAGACTGGGATCAACATGCCTGTGTACTGGGCTGGCACCACAAAGAGCAGCAGCCGCAGCCACAGGAGCTGTAGGGAGCAAGGCAGTTCAGCATGTCAGCATTCCTGACTCCACTCAGAGATGAATGGGATTCCGTGAATTTCCTTGAGTCTTGTGTGCTGTATATTGTGAGAACATTTGAAGAGTGACCTGGGGTGTTGGAATGAGATGAGGAACACCTGGTGCAAAGGCAAGGAGCAGCAGCAGGGCAGAGTGTGACTTACTTTGGACATCCCTCTCCCAGAGACATCCAGTGACCCCAGGATGTCCATGCACAGCTGTTGGAGAGCTTCTTCTTCCTGGGCTTCCTGGGCAGAAAGGTCTCCGGCTGCCTGCACAACAGTGTTGTTGAAACAGTGGTTACTCTCAGTTCTCAGCAGCCTCTCAGGAGGCTCAGATGTGGCCCCACCAGTGCTTCTGTGCCAGCCTCTGAGCAGCACAGGTCTTCCAAAAGAAGATGCTGCCCACTGTCCTTACCCTTCTTCCCGTGGTGTGGCTGAACTCTCTGAAGATGTGCCCCACCACACCCCAGGCTGAGCAGCTCCAGGTGTCAGCACTGAGGAGATCCTTGATGAAATACAGAATGGCCCTCGGCACCTGCCAGGGGTCAACTGTGGGTGTGATTTTTGTGGCCAGAAGGCAAAGGGAAGCCATTTGCTCTTTGGGACAGCCCTTTGGGCAGGAGCAGAGACAACAAGATCAGAGGAGAAGCCTTGGCTCCTGACATGAGGGCCAGGCCTTAGCACCAGGCCATGTACTTTCCATGCATAGCACAGGGACCCTCCTACTCCACTCCTCCTGCTCTCCCCACAGAAGCCATTGTGACCATGTGGTTAATGCCCCAGTACCTCCCTGGTCACCCCAGCCCTGCCCGTGTTGGCAGCAGCATCACCACTCCAACAGCGCTTTCCATTCCCAAACCAGCTTACCCAGGGCCTGAGGTCGCTGCACAGACGCTGCACAGCCTCCGCAACAAGGGGCAGCTTGTCTGTTATCATGGGCTCTGCAAGAGATGCACAGAAGCATGCGTGGAGGCACCACCCAGATGCCAAAAGGGACCCCTAGAAAAGACCTGACCCATGGTACTGACCACCAGAGCAAGCCAGAGTGCCGAGCAGACCCAGGGCTGCCATGCATCCAGCCTCCCACTCATCCTCCAGCTGTGACTGAAGAAACAGGATCGTTTCCTCTGGACAGATTCAGGCTGTAGGGGAGAAAATCCCGCACTGTGTTAGCAGGCAACTTGTGCCCCTTCCTGAGGTTTGTGAGAGAGGTTTTGCCCAGGAGCATCGCCAAGCACCTCTGAAACTCCTCTCCTTACCCTGCAGCAGGATGCAGTGGGTCAGCTCTGCGCTGTCAGCCTCGCTGTGCTGCTTGGTGTCATCAGAGAGCTGTGGGAACAAGGTCCATTTGAGAAAATCACATCAGCACTAAGGATGGAAAGAGGACATGCAGACAAAACCCAGCCTGCCCCACAGCATCCCTGGGGGCACACACACAGCTCCGGAGCAGCCTTGGGCGTGCGGGAGATAAGGCTGAGCAGCCATCAGAGGCTCAGAGACTTGCAGTCCTCCTGAGACTTAGCCAAGAGGGAAACTGCCGTGGGTGCAAGAATAGGCTCCCCTTACCTGGTAGAACACGGCACTGGTGATGGCCAGAAACTTGTCCTTGGGGATGACAGAGTGAACTCCCTCTAAGACCTCCAGGAACATGGTGAGGCTCTGCAAGAGACCAGCAGAGGAAAGAAGGGCTGAAACCACATCTAGCCACTTGGGAGAGGAGAAACTGTTTCCTAATGGTTTGTCTGCTGGCAGAAGCTCTCGCACAGGCATTCTTGTTTGTCCCCCCCACCCAGCGGCACCAAGAGAGTCTCTCTGCTTTCAGCCAAGCGCTGCTTGGGCACTGTTTGCAGTCTGCCCAGCAGCCCTCTTGTCTCCCATTAGATGCAATTGGACGTGGTTCCCTCAGTTGTTAGCACAGAGCTCCTCAGGCACTCAGAGCCCCATGGTGGTGGTGGTGAAGCCTCCCATCCCCAGGAGACAGGCCCCAGTGACTCTTGGCTCCCTCCTGGCTCCTGTTTGGGTTGTTCCTTCCTTGACTGAAGAGGTCAGGAAGCCTCAGGCCTCCCTTGAATGCCTTTCTTTCTCCAAGGGCTCCCCGCCTCCCCCCTGGATCCCACTGACCCCTTGTGGCACTTGCCTGGGCCCCACATCTACACTGAGCCCTGTGCAATATCTCACCTTGGACACCCTGCAGGTGTCATGGATCTCCTGACCTGGGTGCATGAGCCAGAGGAACTGCTCCCAGACATGTTCTCGCTGCAGCTCCTCTTGCAGGAGGACAGCCATCATGGAAGCCACAGCCCCGAGGACAGCCTGTTTGTTCTGAAGAGGGATGGCAGAGGCCTAGCATCAAAGACTGAAGGTCTGCCTCTCCTACAGAGAGGACTTTCTCTTTTCCCCTTCCCCACGCCCCCGTGCCCAGCAGGAGATGGGCTCTCTCTGGAGGGCAGGAAGGTTTTCCTCACACCTCCATTCCCAGCTCTCCCTGCCACACAATGCTGTGACATGTGGCTGCTTTCTGGCAGGCAGATTCATCCCCGAGCACAGAGCCGGTTTGGGGCCCTTTGCAGAGCCAGCCCTCTTTTTCTCATAACCTCTCTGCTCTCAGCCTTCTGGACACAGACAGAACTGCCGAGATGGATGTCCCTGATGCCATCCCAGGCTGGGAATGCAGCAGTGCTCACCTTTTCCTCCTTGCAGGCCTGCCAGTTCCTCACCACAGAGAAGAAGAGCTGGTGAAGATTCTCATAGACTCGCTCTTTCTCCATGGCAGGCCAGGGGCATTGCTTTCCAGAGGACAAGTGATCCTTGACTCCATCTGACCATTGTTTCACAACTGAAAAAACAAAACAGAACAAACAAATAAATGAATAATTAATTAATTTTAAAAAGTCAAACAAAAAATCAAAGACAAGAGAAAAGGGAGCTTGTGAGTCTGCAACAGGGCGAGGTACAAGGGCTATCCCGATCCCCCCTGCTCCAGGGCCAACACTCACCAGCACAAGCGATGCGCAGCATCCGGCCGCTCCTCACCTGGCCCACCACACTCCGCAGGCCAGCCAGCGTCAGCCACACAAAGGGGATGCACTGTGGAGCTGCAGAAGGGAAGAAGAGGGTTATGGTCAGAGCTTCAGCAGTGATGGAGGAGGGGCTGCAGCCCTGCATCCCCCAGCTCAACACAGATCATGTGCAGAGGGGAAAGACCCCTTTCCCCCATTGTCACAGACATCAGGAGACTGAAGGTGCTCTACCGTAGGTGTTGAACAGTTTGCTGAGGGTGATGAGCACGATCTTCTTGGTCATCTCCCCCATGGCCTTGAGGTGGCCCTGGAGCTCAGCCATCACCAAGCTGAAGCGCGTCCTGGCCAGAGCCACCAGGACATTGCTGGCAGCTGTCCTCACGTCTGTCACGTCCTGGTGACACGCAGCACAGGAGACTGACTGCCTGAGGCTTCCCTTGGAAGGGCTAAGGCACCGCCGTCCACCAGCAGAATACCAGTGCAGGCAGGTGGCTCTCTTTGCCTTTGGGAGTGATCCCTTACCTGGGCTGCCATCAGGTCCTGGGACACCTCTGCCAGCAGCCGGTTCACCACTCCGCATGGCAGGCGGCTGTCATCTTCACACAGGACACTCTCCAGCTCACAGTACACCTGCGCTTGGACACCCTGGGGACAGGGACCAGTCATGCTGGCTTTGCCCTTGCTCCTGGGGAGCCGCCCACTGCCATCCATTGCTATGTGGATGTGCTGCCGGGGCCTGGCACCCAAGGGACCATGGCACTGGGCCAGGGCAGGGATTGATGGTTTCATGTCCCCAGCTCACCTCCTGGTCTTGCAGGTGCTGCAGCAGCAAAGTCACGGCACAGGCAGGGACAAGACTTGACACCCTGCCTCTCTCCCTGTGACGCGTACATCTGGGCACGCAGCCCACACAGGGAAAGAGATATATAGGTGTGATAGCAATTCTGTTTGCCTTCTGTCCCTCATTAATGCTAAAACACACGGCAGATTTTTGTCCCTGTAAAAGTTGTTCAAAAGCATTATTTGTATGTTCCAAACCTCATGACTACTACAGATAATACTCTGATAAATACGTGTTTATAGGCACCAGACAACTTTCAGTGCTTAGAGTAAATATTGTAAATTGTAAAAAGCATTTAAACTGAATCCTTTACATCTGTGAATGCTATGAAAGACTGAGGATAAATTTTACATAAAAGCTGTTATACAGCAAACCTAGTGATGTTTCCCACACAAGTCTCTACTTTGTTGCTGTGATACATGTTCAAAGGCAAAAGCTTCAGCCTTTATGCCTTTACATTTAGGACAGATATGTAAATATATTATTCTTGTCTTCTTCCAAAGTGAATGACTCAGTATTTATATCCCTATATGATGCATAATATATGTTCATTTTGCATCCTTTTGTCACTGTACCTCTTTTTATGAAGATTTTGCTTTCAAGTGGGAACACAACTGGAGATTTGCAAAACCAAACCCTGGTTTAACATTGGTCAGCTACTCTGGAAGAGAGGGCAGATGTGGAGATCATGCCAACCCAGAAGAAAGAGCCACTCAGAAATGTTAATACAGTGTGGGGCCCTTGGCTAACTAGATTGCATAGATGTGGGGACCGATCTGCTATTTCTACTAAATGTTTGTGATTGTGTTAGGCTGTATTTTTGTATGGATTGCTCTAAGAAAGTTATTTGTCCTTTTTTAAAAGACAAAATAGGTCAATAAAGCAGAGGCCCTATATGGGCCAAAAGAATAAAATTCCTCACATCCATCACAGATTTTGTATATTCAGTGTGTAAACCATAAAGTGGCACTGATAGAACAACAATCTGGTATTTATTAGATTTCCTTTATTCTTCTGAAGGGAAAAATGCTAAAGGAAGATGCCAAAATGTGCACTTCTGAAATATCCCACAGATGCTAGGTCACATTTGGCCATGGGATAATCCCACTAATTTTTCTAGGCAGGAATTTGGTTCCCCAAAAAGAAGAGACGACACTAAATGTATCTGTCTACTCTCTGGAGATGAGAGAATCTCTGGAACTGACATAAAGTGGTACCATGCACAGAAAGCCACATCTTCCTGGCTTCCCAGCCCACACTCCTTTTGTGAGGCTACATAGATGAATAAAGGTTTTATTTATTAATAATAATTACCTAAAAATAGACATACAACAACATTCTTCATCTGTAAAAACCAGAATGTCCTAGTAAAAGGAGAAGAAGGAAGGAAGTTAATAATGAAATAGAGAAGGCAAAGAACTGAGCACAAGGAGTGGCCAAGTTCAATATTTCTAGAAGATCAGATTGTAAATTGAGAAAGAAGAAAGGATCCAATTACTGGATCAAAGACTAAAAAACTCTGGCAATAAATTAAAGTGATGACAAAGAATAAAAAATTGCAGTGGTGTTAATCATGTGCAGTTATGCAAGGTTCGTAGAATCACAGATTGTATTAACATGGTCAGAGCTGTGTGCTAATTAGTGAAGTGGAATAGAAGTGGAAAGTCATGCAGGAACCATGAGACAGTACACAGATGTTGGTAAAACGTACACAAGAATGATTTTTCCTGCAGTTTTATTTTATTGTATGGGTGCTGATCATGAGCGAATGTGGTTAAGTTGTCTATATCAAATCGATTAGAAGTGCTTTGCTGATCTTTTCTTCTCTAACCTCAGACTACTTAACCTCATATTTGACAATAATTCATTCCCTCTACATCCTGCCGTCCTCCTGCTGACAAGGTCCAAGTTAGATCAACTGATCCATCAAAATTTGGCTTTAGAATTGCAGAGTTCAGCAGATAATAATCACAAAAGAGACAATTACAATGGGATTAAAAATGGCCACTCTAAGAAGGCCATGATTTTAAGGAAACCAGATATCTGGCATGGGCTGTGGTTTCTGAAAAACAGTTGATAGCTTAACAGGGTCCTATATGCTCTCTGCTATGCTAATAGCAGACCTAAATATTTTGCAGAGTTGTCACACCAAGAAGGGAGTGTTCCACAAAGTAGCATGTCAAGAAACACTGATGAAGAAGTTTAGGACACAACTACGAAACTGCTTTTCACTTTTCAGAGTCAGATAACTAAATACAACCTTGATAACTAGATACAACCTGGGCCAGAATGCTTGAACAACCACTCCATTTCAAAGTAATTTCAAAGCATTGAGTTAACTGAATGTTGTCTTCATCAAGCTTGCATTTTTTGCATTCCACTGACTTTGTGAAACTACTTACTTATGACTTTCATTAGTCTAAAACCAAATTAAGCTCTAACACCTTGCCATGTTTTTGAGACGGATCACAAAGGGGCTCCTCCCCTTGGAATGACAGTTTTACAAAATCTGCAGTAAATGCAGGTGACTATTACTTTTCAACATGATTTGTTGCCTACCTGCACAGGTAGATGAGAAACTTGTGATTCTTTGAGGATATCCAGATGTTCTGCTCTTCTTCCTAGATGGGCTGGTCTCTCTAAATGTACACCAACTTTGGACCTGGTAAGAGTAAGTATTAAGGAAAGAAAAAAGAACTTCTCTGTCACTATTTTCTCTTATTTTTTCAATGAAGTTTGAACTTTCAGTAGATGTGGAGAAGGTGACTACAATATATCAGCTATAAACACTGGTAAGGAGAAAGACATTAAAAAGTAGACAAAAGCCAGGAAAACAGCAATGAGAAAACTCCACAAATCTACTTTAGAGTTATTCCTAAATGTATTAAATGGATCAGGTTTGTTTCAAGCTAGTTCAGCAAATTCTGGCAGAGTAAACATTGGAGAGCGCTTCTTACAGCCTGGAGATTTGAAGGCCCCCAGTTGAGTTATCAGATGTCCTAGAAAACAGCATCAGCATGATGAAAGCTTCTGAATGTGGGCAAGGTGATTCTGGCTACAGCATTTCTTAAAGGACCCAAAGAGGACATGTCTTGAGTACTCTGAGCCTGAGTGCTGCTGGGTTCACCAAGGTCCAGTGCCAGAGAAATATCATGCAGAGCAGTTTGGGAAGGTGCTCAACACTGTCATTCTGTGAAATGGTAAAAACATATGTGCTTTCCTGATTTTGCCAAAGGGCAACATGTGTGGGATAAGAAGATCAGCTTTATCTGTAGCGTGTAGGATAATTATTACTGCACCCCTATTCTGGCCTGCAGTTTCTCACGACTCTACTTGAAGAGGACAGAAGGAAGAACCATCAGCCGCTATGAAAAATAAAAATAAATAAATAAATAAATAAAGCATAAAAAAACCTACAATCACAACACCAGACCAAACATGCAGAAATGCATCCTCCTGAGACTGCTCTTTTTTTCAGTGTGTCCATAGTCTGTGCTGTTTGCTTTGGCTCAGAGAACTCAGGAGGTCTGTGTCATCCTCATACACTTCCCAAACTAAGATATTACAAGTCTGTCCTTCCTTCTCCTTCATGTTCTTCTTGAAGGTCCCTGTCCTTCACAGTATAAGTAGCCTTTCTCTAAATTCCCACCTGACACTATGACAGTGAAATTTTCTGTCCTACCCCCCTGATCCATTCTCAATAAATATTTATTCTAAATGAACATAACTAATTCGCAAAGGGAGAAGTATTTCTTAAAGCAGCTACTGCTGTTTCATTTCCAACCACATGACACAGACAGATGAATATGACACAGACTACATCCTCCCTGTATGATATGGCAGCAGACCTGTTGCATGGCACTGGAGAGGAGAATGAAATAGCCACTACTCACCCTTCTGCTTCATGTTGCAGACATGTTTCTGCCTTTATTTGCGGTGTCATTCACCTGCATGGAAGTCACTTGTCTGATGGTATGTCATGGTTTTACGTTTTTTGGTTTTTAGTATTCCACATCAACAC
>JAPSGF010000004.1:27771936-27794440 GCA_035772895.1 Perdix hodgsoniae
GGCCAGCGGCCCTTTTGGGCCAGCTGCCCCCCTGTCACGGGCACAGGCAGATCTTGCTTAACCCGCGACATGGTAGTAGATAAGTTTGGCATAGACCAGCCAGGCCTTTCCAGACCAAGGAACTAACAAATAATATAATTTTTCTGGCCTTTAAACTCTGTCAAAGTGGTGTCATGGAGCGAATCTGGTGAAGGTAATCTTGGCCACTGTCACTTTATAAGCATCTTTACGCCATGGCCTTTCAAAGCTCATTCCGGCATATTGGCTTGATTGATTGAAACATGAATGTGTCCTTCCCAAATGACAACCACAAACCCCTGAGTTACTCCAGGATTTCTTGTCCTTGTTGCTCATCTGAAAAAAGAATCACAATTTCCTTTATCAGACAACTACCTTTTATCATGCCTGTTTTGCTCCATATCATAACAAATGCATGACCTGTAAGTCTTACAATGATAGCTGTGTGTACAACAACCTCTGTTGGTTAAAAGACTGACCTATGCTTTATTAATATTTATAGATTTAAATTTTTAATACGCAACAATTCTGCATTATTGAATAGGTGACTTCCTGCGTTTTAATGGTTATGGAATAGGAGTGGGCTCTTTGTAGTTAATGTTGCAATACATTTTTCATTATTAAATATAAAGTTGCTACCTCTAACCTCCTCAAACAAAATCTCCTCAGAAAACATGTTGGTACTACAGTATAAATTCTCTCAGGAGGAATAGAATTTATTTGCGGCAAGTTTGCCTAGGGGATTTAGATTTATGGTACATGAGAGTTTCCCATAGTTGGAAATAGTTAATAAGTTTCTCTTTAAAGTTGCTAAATTATTCAAGCATCAGTTTGGGATCAGTTACTCAGTTTTAAAGATGACTGGATTCTTGTTTGCAAATCGATCTTCACATTTTAGAAAGTGAATGATGCCAAAATAAGATATTTCAAATATTTAGTTCTTGGATTAGTAATGGGACATAGATTCAGGCTTTTGTAAATTTATTTTGAAAGTAAGACCTTTGGTAAGGTCTTTAATAATAGCTACATTGTAAAGTAATTGCATTTTAGAGGACAACTCTGGATTTCCTAGGAGCTACATAGAAATATGGACCATATGGCATAAAATAAGATCAGTTCATTTATTAGAAAAAAAAACTAAGCAATTAGTCACAAGTCACATTCTAATTCTTCTCTGCCAGCTAAATATTCTAAGAATAGTGTCAAGGTCCAGTTTGTGTGCTTTTGTGTTAGTAAGACCTTCAGTGGCGGCATATGAACAACGAAAAAGAGTTCCTCTGGAATAACAAACTTAGCAGCATTTCACCATTAGGTGGCTCAGGTTGTTCCCAAGCTGTTACTGCAGAAAGGACTATTGCGTTCTTCAAAGAAAAGAATAAATCCAATGAATTTTCATTTAGGAAGGGACACTCCATGTGAATACCACAACCACAATCTAGTCTAGTATAGTCAATAGTCCAGTTTCTCAGTGTCTCTTAATGTCAAATTTGTAGTGCATAAAAATTAGTCATGTCAAGGTTTTATGTTCTCAAAATCTTCAATATGGCTTGAACTAGGGCTGTTTGGATTTTTTTAATGGTGAAATACTCATCTTGAAAAAGCTGTTTCCCATATCAGCCTTCTTTTATGTTCCATTTTAATTTATACTTTCAACTATAACTGAGTACATCTCATATTATTTCCAGAACATATATATATACCAATGAACCAAAGATTCAGCGATCAATTTGCCATCATAATTCCTAATTTGAAGGATATCATGGCTGTGTTTACCTACAACAAATGTAAAGAAAGCTATAAATCTTGCAGTCTGTGCAGAAGAGTTGATGTTGCTTTGAAAGCCACTCACAGTAATTGAAGAAAATTGGTCATATATATGATTATGAAATATAATTCAATATTCAGAATAGTCAATAATTCAAAACTGTATGTTATGAATTAATTTGGATCATGTATCATCTTAGAACTTGCATGAGTTCTCCAGTTTTAGAAAATAAATCGTCACCCAGAATTTGGGAATGGAGCAAACTATACAGTTCTATGATCTGTCCTGTTGTATACCCACATCCCAGTGGCAGTCAGATGAAAGTACTTACACACAGTAACTGAGGCAGCTAATAAACATTTCATTACACTCAATAAGAGAGATCATGTTACCTTCCTGATGTTTTTTCTTATGTTTTCCAATAGAAAATTGATAAATAAATGTGTTCACAGAGAAAAACAACAAATACCGCTACACTGTGATGATAAACTTAAAGAAACTATAATTATTAATTAAATATTTAAGATGCAATGTTTCCCTCTAAGTTCTGATTTCACAGCCCCTGAAATCCATCCCCAGCTGTGAAGCTCAATTTCACTCCATATTTTTATCTTCACCTGCAAATAAATATTTTTTTTACGCATGAGTAAATCTAATAACCTAATGAAAGAGCAGAGCTTCTGTATATATGGAATATAATTCATGTACGCCATTTTCCAGAAGAAATGTATGAAAATGCAGCAACACTTCAAGATGGTCACTGCTATATTTCATTTCTGAACACCATATAAAATAGCAAGACACCCACTCTCATTAGTCAGCACCATAAAACAAACAACAGGCAAGAACGTTGTTTCCTTTCATCTTCAGAAATACAAGCTGGCAAGCTCTCCTGGGGTGTGATTAACAGTTTCTCAGCTGGGGGTACTTACAAATGAAATTATTTCTTTTGCTATTAACCTTTGATGACATCAGTATTTCCCACATCTAGGAGACAACAGTGCCTGGTAATGGACATGGAGGAGGAACACGCATTGACTCATGCTGCAAACAGCCACACTACAACACAGACTTTTGGATGGGTTTCGCTTCCAAGTCAGCTGCTAAGCAAACACCAAGTTTTCAACAGCACTCAGAAGCTCAGGGCTCCCCATGCTATGAGGAGATTTTCAGAAACATTCAGGCACCAGCTCCTCTGAAAGAATCTACTTATTGCTTTAGGTGCTGGAAGCAGCTGCAGTCTTCTAATGAGCTGCCCCTCACAGACTTTTCACAGCCTCAGGGAACAGTGGCTTAGAGGCACCGCCTTGCTCTGCCATTCCTCTGCCATTATTTTCACTTACCCCTTCCCTCACAAGCCTGCGCTGCCTGCCTTTTACTGCTGTCACAGCTCTTCCCTATCTCAGCGGTAAGTACGGACTGTTTTCTTTTGTGTCTGTCCAGCAGAGTGGTGTTCGAGCATCCTGCTTGAATCCTCTGGGCACTGCTCCAATACAAGTAGCATCTGCTTACAAATTACCCTAGTGCTAGGAGACAATGATGTATGACCTTTCACAATACTGGGCGAGGTATTGATCAGCATCATTGATCCCATGTTTGAGTGACTGTCTCACCCAGGAAGACAAGCGAAGTAAAAAAAGTCTGACAGTGTATGCAAAAGCCCATGTCTGATTGGAAACTTCAAAATCTTTTTGTTGTTGTTTTTTTGTTTTTGCTGGCCATTTGGCCTGGACAATGTTAACAAATATCATACTATTGTTTTACACAGAGGGGTGTGAGGCCCTGCCACAGACTGCCTGCCCCACCCCTGTAGGCACTCAAAGCCAGGTTAGATGGAGCTCTGGACAGCCTGATCTGGTGGGTGGCAGCATGGGTTGGAACTGGGTGGGCTTTGAGGTCCATTCCAACCCAAACCATTTTAAAATTCTTTGATTTTTTAAATTGTTTTTTAAAGAGCCTTCTCCTATGCAAATAACTTCTTTTATTTGATTTGTTTGGTTTTTGAATGAACAAGAGACTATTAGGTATCACACAAACCTTTACTTGTGTGAGTAATCCCTAATTACAGCGCCACTGTTCTTCCACATAGGAAACATTTTGCAGATGAGACACAGGACCGGTCAGTACGTTTGCTAGGGCTAGGTTCACACACTGCATATATGCTTTTCTCTTTTGGAAGATGTTTTTCTAATTTTTAATGACCACCTATAAGAAACAGTTTTTATTTCTTTGTGTTTCTTTACTGGAACATCATTAGTGGCTTGTTTTATCTTAAAGAGACAACTACGATTGGCTTCCAAATGTCAGGAGATAAAACTGGATCGCCTTATAAGCCAGCTCTTAATACTTCCAGACTCACAGCTGTAACATACGGTGTTACCTGAAATTAAATGTTCTGTAAAAACAAGCACTTTTGCTTCTTTTAGAACTGTTCTGCACACACCTACCCACAGTATAACAGCTGGCTAGGTGAGGTTATGCAGTGACATCCCATTTCTGAAGGAGCGCATAGGCAAATTTCTGCTAATGCCATACAGATTTTATGAATAATAGATTTAGCAGGCATGCATGCTAAAGTGGGGTAATGAAGATGCTGTCCTTGGTAAGTGAATTCATGTTAAAATGAGAAAATAACTCCACATATCATTCTTACATCTGCAATTCCGAACAGATCTCCGGTGTCACCTGGGCAGGGAGATTTGCAGCAGAATGGGTTTCATCAGAACATCCCAGGTTTCTGGGAGGCTGCGACAGAGTTTAAATAGATATTTTCAGATGGAAAGCAGAGCAGCTAAAGAGATGGCAGAGAAATTTAACTATCAGTTCTGCATAAAATGTGAATATTTAGAAAATGTTTTCATAGGGAAGCAGAATGAACAAACCAATGCTGATTCCATGCAAGAGGCTTCTAGTGCAGATGCTCAATTGTTCCAGTGCCCTTCATCTCCCAAAGGATATTCTGCTTTACCTCTCATCACTAGTGGCACGTGCTATACTGCTTATGAGACAAGCTGTGCAGAATTTCTCCAGTAACAAATCAAAATTTAATGTTTCCTATTCTTTTTTTTTTCCTTAAAAATTTCATTTACACATAGTATAAGAAATCTTTCTTTGATAAGGTCAGCAACCCTGCATTGAGCCTCCATAAAACACCTCTCTTATCCCTGCTGGGTAATGCCGTGTCTCACTGTTTACCTACCCAATACGTTGCACTACAAACCCCTGCTCAGGCAAGTCAGTCTCATCCTTGCGTCCAGTCCTTTCCAGTCTCATCCTTAGATTCTCAGTTCAAGATTATTCTTGATTGAATTGATAAATACAGTTGATAAAACATCTTAAGGGCTGAAGCACACCTCACTGAAATCTACTCTCTTTACAATTTGCCACCATTAGAAGAAAACCGAATAAACCTCCCTCTGCCATCCCGCCACACAAACACTCAAATGTCTGGAAATAAGACATAAGGAAGCCCAGCCTGATCCATATAGAACTGGCATAACCTATAGTCTGTCTCCTTTTCTGCTGTTGCCTCCCAATGCCTGATAAAATAGGCACAGCAGAAGCAAACAGCAGTTTAACCAAGTTTCTCTGATTCAGTAAATGTGGAGTTACTTTTTACCTACCACCAAGTTACCAAAGCATTAAACAGGATTCTGGGACACCCTTGTCCATAAATTTTTAGCCTTACTAATAAAGAATTGTGTTATAAGGCATTTTTTCAGCCAAGCTTCCCCCTCTGGGATACCTCCCAGCTTTCTCATCAGGACTCATGCATCGTTCCACCTGCAATGCTTGAGAGCACCAGCGGATGCAACCTGGGCACTGTCAAAAATTGAACATAATGTCAGTCCATTCTCCTAAGTGTGTCTGCAGGCTTCTACTCACCTCTGTAGAAGAAGGAAAGTGATTCCCTGCGTAGGCATCTCCACGGTCAATGAACTCTTCCAGTCACCTCTCGCATCACTTGTCAGGGAAATGTGCTGGCACCAAATGCACAGAAATGAAAGCAAAAGCCTTCCCTGCTGGACCAATCAAGCCTGACAATTGGCTTGTGGTGGATGCCAGAGAGATTCTGAATAATTTGGCAGAAATGCAGGCTTTTTTCTAGGTGAGAATCTGCCTACATAGGATTTATGCAAACATTTCCTTGCTTGGTCTGTAGCCACCCCTTTGCAGCTAAGTGGTTCAGCGTTATCTCCATTTCTTTACATAATTCTGAGTTTAAAATACTACCATCACCTAAAATAAGTGGAGTTTCAATTATGGTGCTCTCTGAAATGAAAGAGGT
Organism: Perdix hodgsoniae; assembly: GCA_035772895.1. Lineage (NCBI taxonomy): Eukaryota > Metazoa > Chordata > Aves > Galliformes > Phasianidae > Perdix > Perdix hodgsoniae. The sequence goes on from JAPSGF010000004.1 coordinate 27,778,008, forward strand.
GGAAGCCAGTTTGACAGTTTAAGCTGATAGCTGAGATACTGCTGCACTAGTGTTTTTGGCACCTGGCCTAGGGAGGAAGTAAACAGAAGGAGGGAAGGGACAAAGGAAGAATAAAGGAGGGCGAGAGGGATCCAGTCCACTGAATATAATATAATGTGCTTCTTATAAAGGGAGCTTTGTGGTCAATGAAAAGAGAGAAGTGCTTTCAAATGCTCCATACTGCCCAGGGGGTATTCTTGTCCACCAAACATAGGCACATCTCTTCCTTTGCAGAGGTCCTGGTGTTCTCAGGGATGTGCTGAAGCCCACTAGAATGAATTGCCTTTCCTTTTCAGTATACACCAAGGCAGTGGAACACAACACATACTTTCATTCACTTGGACCTGATGCTCTTTTGCTGGAGCAGATGATTTCTGTTGAGGTCTCATAAAACTTAGTTAAAAGCATGGGGGAAGAAATTGGTCCCGGAACCCGGCTGCAAAAAAGCATTGGAGGGGACACATATTTACACCTATTTGGAAAAACACATCAGAGCCAGTGTAGTTAACAGACTAAATTATTCAAAACAACCAGTCTATGAATATGGTTTGCAGGTCCAAAGTCATGGGTAATGGCAGTTGCCAAAAGGACAGAGCAGAGTCAGGGCTCCCAAGCTGCAGCCCAGCCTTCCAGCTGAAGCTGCCACGTTACTGGCCATGCTGAGAGTGGGGAGCCAGGTGTGTGCTTAGTACAGCTGCTCAGAGAGAGAACAAAGGGGTTATGTCTAGCATGATAGAAACAATCCAAGCTTGCGGGTCAGGGATGTAATGAAGGCACTGGCTGAGGCAGAAGTGAGTGCTTTGGCTGATGGCCAATGCAAAGGGCCATTTGTCTACAAGCAGGCAAGGTAAGAGCTGGATAGCAAACAGGCATTTCTGCAGTGTGTGAGAACTGATTCAGTACTCAGGAAGGTATACAAAATGTTAAAGCAGAGGGCTCCTAAGCCTTTTGCAAACACAAGGTCAGACATGTAGAAGAACAATGTGAGTATGAGCAAACTATCTCTTGAGAGGGCAGGTACAAATTACTGATTTAAGCACTGAAGAGCAGTGACATGAGAAGCCCCAGAACATCATCTTGGTCTGAAGCAGAAACTCTCAGGCTAAAACCAGCTTTCCACTGCAGGGTGGCATGCAGGGGCGTAGAAAGCTCAGAACGATGCTCATGCATAAAACTTGTGGGCATTGCTGGGCTGCCTAGGCTTCACATGAGCATACCTGAAGGAAGAACATTACAAAAGTCTGTGGTACGTGGAAGGATTGAAAAGCCAAAAAATGTGAAATCAGTATTTAGCTCACAGTTTCACCAAATCTAGCAGCACATTACAGAAAATTTAGAATGCCAGGCAGCATTACTCTTCAGAAAAAGGGAATTTGCTTTATCATACTGGATATGACAAGCTTTCCCCTCAGTGCAAGCAGCCCTGTGGAATTAAATAGGAAAGCAGCAAAACATTCCCAGGCAAGAACATATTTGCAAACGCGTCAGGCAGCATTTGTCTGAAGCTAAATGAAACATTTTTCCATGGAACCCAAAGTAGCCAATATAAAGATCTATTAGCAACTGCAAAATATGTAATGTAGAAGGCCAAATAAAAACCACTTACGGCTTATACTGTCAAGACCAACATACTCAGGGCCAGCACTGCAAACGGGAGTCATTTGCAACTGATCCACAGGATGAAGGGGAGGGGCAAAACCCAGAAATGGTTCCAGATTTATTATCCTCTGTTGACATACACTTTTCAGTTCCAATATGTGAGACTAGAGACAGAACAGAAGGTGCTGAAGCTCCTTTGGCCAAGTTGTGAAGATTGCCAAGCGCCAGCTGTGAGCTGATCTTCCATTATTTGGGCAAATGGCCACAGCCAAGGTAGCAAGCTGCTCTGGTTTTCAGGGCTGTCTCTGTGCTGAAGTGTCTCTTCTGCAATCAAATGGCCCCAAAGCAACTGATCTGTGGGTCAAATGATCATCTGTAATCTCTAAGGAAAAAGGTTTGGCCTCTCAGCTAGTTTAAATGTCAGGTATTCAGACAAGATATGTGATGACACAAAAAGAATGTCTTTCATCAGTTTTCTCCAGTAATGCCCAGCTTTCCCTCTGATATCAGATGTGCTACCGTTCCTATGCAGGCAGTGTGATTGCACTTGATTGGCAGAAATACCATGGATAAACTTCTGATCTTCTGCAATGGCCACCTCAGTCTCTTTATGATCTTCTCCCTTACAATTCTTGGGGAATAAAATTTTAGAAAATGTCTGTTTATCCAGTGATTGATGGTTAAAAATAGAAATCTATATACGTACTGTGAACACCACGGCTGTGAAAAAAAACAACACCCACAACAGAATGTAAACTAGGTGAAGACAAACTGTCCATGGAAGTGTGCTGCTGTTACTGCAGGCCTTGATGCTTCTAAGGGCTGGAGCAATCTTCCCAGTTAGCAGTGACTTCCACTTCTATCTTTGCCATTACTATCTTTTCTGGTAACTTCTCGCTAGCATTTTTGAAGAATTTGTGGCCCTGACCACCTTTGTTTTTATAAATTCAGATCTTCAAATTCTGTGTAAGCAAGCTATCTGTGAACCATGCAAAATACAGTTGGCGACTTCCGTACTGTCACTATAATTGAAATCACTGTAGACTAGTGATTTAATATTTTAATGTCATCCTCTACACACCTACAATCAACAAATGTGCATTTAGAAATAAAAATTGTTTCAAAGTGCCACCAACTGTTGTTTTTGCAAACTGCAATTCAAAGCATGCATTTTTGAAATGCCCCTCCTGAATGTTATCACATTTTGTGGTGTAGCACACCACTTAGGTGAATGAGCCTACATTATCCTTATCCCAAAGCAGACAAGCAGCACATCACTTTGTAATACATCCTTATGGAGAGGCTAGGTTTCAAAGACAATGTAATACACTTTATCGAGCACACCTTTTCTGTTGTTTGTGGAATATATTTTTTCAGATTGGCATGTTTTAATGACAATCCAATTTCTAAAACTCTCTATAAACCTCCAAAACAGTCTGAGAAAACCAAGTGCTAGAATTCTCCTATTAATGCTGCGTGAATTCCTAAGCATCAAGTATGTGCTGAAAATGCTGTGATCCAATGCTCAGCTTTCACCTTCTCCAGAAATTAATTTTCACTCTTCTCTAACTTGGATTTCCTCAGTTCCATCACCCCCTCCATTTTGGTTCCTCCTGAATCAATCTGGACTCCTCACAAGACAAATCTCTTCTATGATCCGCTGACATTGATAAAGAAACAGGTTTACATGGTGTGCAAGAAAGGTCCAGTGGTACTTGCCTATTGGTGCCATGAGTGGGGTAAATACTCTCAGAAGTTTGTCAGTCTGCACTGCCTGTGAGTAATACGGTGTGGGACTCTTCCAGGAGCTTGAATGGTTACAGCTCATGGTGAGCTATCTCCATAAATAGCAGCTCTAAATCAATTCTGTTTGCTTGCTGCGATCATATGAAATGCATCAACTGTTGAATAAATCAATGTGACCCCACCAATTCCTTGGCCTAACATCTTATTATTATTTTGTGGCTATTGGCTGATTAGGCATTTAAATAATTTTCTGAGAGAGCATCTGCGTTATTTGAATGTCAGATTGTGAACACAAAGCTTTAGATTTCTCCAATGCTTTATTTGCCAGTAATAACAATAATTGAAGTAACAACAGCCTTCCCTTGCTTTTGTTGATATCATTTAGTTTTTCCAGAGAGCACAAAGCAGGCATTTTGCTGATTTGAAAGGAAACATGTTCTGAAAGGTCTGAGCTAGTCATCTATTGACTGGTGGGAGCATTCATTTCAGAGAACAGTAAGTTCCTACGACATTCCCAGCCCAGACTGATCCAACAGAATGAGACCCCCATTGAAGTCTGAATTCCGCCACATTTTGTCTATAAAAATTGCAGCCCTGGCCCCATGTAGATGTACTGGGTAATCGGTGGTGACTGATTTCTCAGCCCATGGATTTAAGAGCAGGGAGAGAAATGACGCAGTGTCAGGAGCGTGTACAGAGTTCAAGAATGTGGAGGGGAGGTACCAAGGAGCACTTCTGTAAGAGCAATCCAATGACTGCAAAAAAGCAAGTGAGGAAAAAGAAAAGGATACTGCTGAAGGATGAAATAAGGAGATTACAGCTCGGTGCAGTGATTAGAGGAGGGAGGTGTTTTCAGCAAAACAGCACATGGTTAAATGGAGGAGCTGAAGGAGATGAGGGTACAGATTTGCTGAAGTGCCTAATCACGTGGAAAGAAATCTGCTCAGATTTCTGTTCTGAGAGTGAAGGATTCAAAGCAGCACATATTGACAAAACACTAGGTGCCTGAGATGTGTGCCAGTTCCTCCTCTAAAAGTTTTGAAAGAAACAAATCAGTAGTTTGAATAAGAACAGCACTGAGTTGCAATGCCCTCAATTCTCCTTGTAAGCAGAACTATGATTTTTAAGATTATCTCAAAAATATAAAGTGTTTTCTGACAGCATCAAATAAACTGAAATAGCCAGATACTCAAATCTGCCACTACCCTATTGGTAGCTGGCTTTGTTAGTGAACTTCTTGTCAAAGAAAAGCAAAACAAACCACAGTAAACAATGTTTTTATTTCCACTCACTGTTCTACAAGTATCAGCTCGACAAATCCCAAGTGCTGTGCAGTCAGGCTTATAGCCTGGGCTGGTCTTACTGGAGGAGTTCTGACTATGTAACATACATGAATGCCATTGCCATGGAAAAGTATTATATCAGATAAAAATAAGTCTGGATTTTGCAACTGGCATCACAAAAGCAACAGAGAACAGAAAGACAGCTGGCAAACAAAAAAATCTTGAAGGCAGATTTCTATGGCCCTCAGTAGTGTGGTTCTACAGTTTTGTTTTCCTTTTCAGTTTAGAGCTAGGAAAAATTAATTGTGATTTAATTAAATGACAGTTCTGGCATTCGCTTAGGCTACAACAAATACAGAATGTATCATTTTCATTACTGATAAGTGAATCTGAATTTTGCAGAGCTGTAACCAGAACATACTGCCCATACTTAACATTGGTTTACTAAAAAAATATTAGTTTTCCCTGTTTCCTAATCAGCTGCTTCAGTGTTCTTTCCCCCAGTGCTTTCAAGATGGATATGTCTCAGCATTTCATTAACAACACTTCCTTTTGTAACAAATTAGCATTACTGTAGTGTACAATATGCGTTTGCCATCTCATTTACATTAGGATCCTTATACAATTATGGCCAAAGAAACATTTGTATAGGAAAAATCTAATGCCTGCTGCAATTATTTAGTTACATAGACAAGAAGGATAAGGCAGGCTCCCTGATTTTGCTGCAGCACAGATATATGTGGAGCACTACATCCTTTCTCAATACCCTCTCCCTGGCAAAGCCTTTAACAGCACTCATCTGTTCAGACCAGGCTCTCTGTCTGTATTGGTGGCTGAACACTGACCCCCAAATACCTCTTATCAGAGCGAGATTGCCAGTCTTTTATTCTAGCTAATAGGGGCTAGGCAGGGTGAACAGGGACAGGATGTCACTGGAGTTCCTGTTCCATGAAACTACATTTTGCAACATCTGGTCACATCACCTCTCAGAAGTGTATCAGTGAAAAACTAAACTCGAATGTGTAACTACAGGCTACTTCTCAGGCTTATGGAAGACTCGGATATCTGACTTGAAATGAAGTAATTCCCTATTCTCTACTTCATGGCTGTGATTGTTACAAAACCACTTCTGCTGAAGTAGCTGGCTGTCCATTAAACCCAATATTAATCTCTAACTAGAAACCACTTAGCATTCCTCACAGTTCTATAAGGAAAGAATAAATATCCTGCTTCTCAGAAAAATGCCTCTGCAACCAAACCTCTTATTAAATCCTTACATTAGTGAAAGCTGTCCTGTCATGCAAAAATTCTATTAGCATGAAACAAAAATTAGAAGACACTGAATATACCTGCTAAATGAAAGTTATCATGAAGAGCATAGGTTCCACGGGGTTTGCATAGCACAAAAGCAATCTTTATCAAGTTGCTCTAGATATCTTATTAGCAACAATAACAGTAACTGAATTGTCACGCTTTGCTTTCACACATGCTAAGGCAAAGCTTTGCTTCAATCAATAATCATCTAAACACAGTTGCTTTAGTCCATCAGTTGTGCTTTCTGCTTATTGCAGTCCTCCTTGAATCACACTCGGACCAGTGAAAAGGTGTTATTTCTTACTCGCCGGGTTCTTCCACATTCCTGGCAGCCCTTCATATCTCTTACTTTCTTAGTCTGTTTTCCATTTTCTCTAATTCCTATGATTTTAGAGCAATTCATTTTGAAAGCCAAGCAGCCCACTGCTAGGATGAAGTCACCTTCATTTTGCTAACATGTAGTGCTGACCAGTGGCACAACAAGCAGGATGGACTTTCTGCATGGAATTTAAACCAGAGATGATTCTCTGCCCTCCCGCCCACCCATGTACAATACTGAAAGTGGTGCACCCATATCATGGCCAAAAAAAGTCTTGCCTTCATAGCCGATGCTACCTTCCCAAAATTCAGTCATTAATATTTATTAATCCTTTGTGGCTATGTTTAGAAGCCTTGCTGCATTAACACAACAAAAATAATAATAATTAAAAAAAAAAAAGAGAGAGAGAGAGAGAGAAAGAAAAGAAATGCTAGTGGGAGAAGGAGCTTTTGGAAACCATCCAGACCAACCTGTACAAGCACTGGATCGTAGATACAGCCCGTCTTTGAAATATCTCCTGATTTTGCTTCCACTGATTAGTTTATATAATGGTGGAGTGTGTCTGTAATCTACTAGTGAACAGCTCAGTTACGTATGTATATCTTAAAATAAAACAGCCCTGATTTTCCACTAGTTCTATTTTGAGTTTCTCCTAGAAATAAGACAGCTTGAGAGCCTAACTATTCTCAGGGTAGAATAAAAATTTTCCAAATGTATTGTAAAAAAAAAAATCCTCACTAGTAATCACTATGGTCATGAATAATAGATTCTTTCCTTCCTTTTTGTGATCATCTTTTATATATATATATGTGTGTGTGTGTGTGTATTGCACATACATATATATACACACATTTGTATTATTTTGTATGTTATAAATCTCCCATATATAATCTATACATGATGGTATGTATATGGTACATATCTATATATGGTATATATAATGGCATTTTGTATGTCAGATCTACCTATATCAATAGCTATGTATTTCAGTCTTCCTGCTTTGAGACAAGAAAGGAAAAAACAACTTTGCAGAAGGAGAAGAGAGAACTAATGAGACTGAAAAACCAAACAGCACAAAAAGGAGATATGGGGATATAAAGAATTGAAAACAGCAAGTCTCTTCTACCTTTGGAAAGAGGTTAAGAAGGACGCTTGATTGCAGGCTACAGAGAGCTATACTAGTACAAGTCATTTGATACCAGGTACTCTTTAATTTAACAGACAAAAGCATGCAAGAATCAACTGCTGAACATTGAAGTCACTAAAGTTCACGTTAAGAAAATGATGGAAATTTTTATCAGGGGAAGCAGTTCACTGCTGGAGTAGATTAAAAAGGGATATGGGTGAATGAGTTGGGGTGGGTCAGTGTTCGAATGTGTGACCTGCTGAAGACCTCTCTTGTGTCCCTTAGAAACTGCTTTTCTTACAGCTATCACAGCTGCAATGATAAAGTGTATTGCATATCTCCCTCTTCCGTGGCCTGATTCTTTCTTTACTTGCTAACTTTTCAGTCAGAGTAGGGCTGGTGAAATCATATGGCCTGTGGTTATAGAATAAACCCCTAATACTTCCTGAGCCCTTAAAAATCTGTTACCTGTTTATGGATCCAAAGAAGCTTCAGACAAGTAGATGTATTTCAACTCTTACATTGCTTCTCTGTATAAACAGCTCCTATTCCTTCAAACAGATTCTAGATGCACATGATCTGCCATTCTGTTATACCATCTCCTACATTAGCATTATGTTGCCTTTCCCAGTACTCACTGCCACTCTGATTGTTCACAGAATCACAGAATGGTAGGGGGTAGAAGGGACATCTGGAGATCAAGTCCAACCCTCCTGCAAAAACATGAATATCTCCAGAGAAGGAGACACCACAACCTCTCTGGGCAGCTTGTTCCAGTGTTCTGTCACTCTCAAAGTAAAGAATATTTTCCTCAAGTGTAAATGGAACTTTCTGTGTTTCAATTTGTGCCCATTCCCCCTTTTTCTATCACTGGACACTGCTGACAAGGGTCTGGCCCCATTCACTTGACACCCACCCTTTAGATATTTATAAGCACTGATAAGATCCTCTCTCAGTCTTCTCCAAGACTTTCCCGAGTCTTTCTGCCTCTTTCCTCATCTACCCAGCTGGTCATGACATCATAGAAAGCTACCAGATTTGTTAAACATAAAATCTGGTGAATCCATGCTGACTACTTCTGATAATCTCTTCTACTTGCTTGGAGATGACATCCAGATTACGTTCCCAGGGACAGAGGTGAGGCTGACTAGACTGTAGTTTCCCAGTTCCTTCTTCGTGCCTTTTCTGAAGACTGGAATACATTGGCTATCCTCCAGTCTTCAGATACCTCCCCTGTGCTCTGTAACTTTTCAAAGATGATAGTGGTTCAGAAATTGCTTCTGCCAGCTACCTCAGCACACATGGGTGCATCCCATTGGGGCTCATGGATTTATGTGCATTGGGCTTGCCTAGACAATCTCTGACCAGATTCTCCTTGACCAAGGGCAGTCTTCTTTTCCCCAGACTCTCTCTCTCTTACCTCTAGGGTCTGGGATTCACAAGCGGCAATTCACAACTCAACAAAATACTTATAATGCTTATTTTATTAGTATTATCTACAGTGATCTCTGATTATTTCAATATCAAGAGAAGGATCTCTTTCTTGAATAATATTTACTTACACTTTAATTTGTGCTATGTAGACAGTGACATTTAACTATGGTGTCCTTCGTATTATCAGAGGAAAGGAACTTATGTCCCTAACAGCCTTTCTACTCTCTCATATTTGATTGTGGGTAAATAGGGAAGGGTATTACTCTAGGAGTAAATAATCATTTTCGTTGTCTTGCATATGAATTATAGTTATGGATAAATATTAGATGTCTTGGTCAAGACTAGAGTCTTTATCCAAATCTCTTCAAGTATAATGTGATAGAGTCATAGAAGTGTAAAATGGCTTAGGTTGGAGGGGATCTAGATCCAAACCCCCTGCTCTTCGCGAGGTTGCCAAGCACCAGCTCAGGCTGCGCTGGCCTTGAATGCTTCCAGGGATGGGGTATCCACAGCTTCTCTGAGCAACCTGTGCCAGTGTCTCTCCTAACATCTAACCTAAATTTCCCTTCTTTTAGTTTAAAGACTTTTAAAGCCATTCTCCTGTCCTATCACTGTCAGACCATGTAAAAAGTCAGTCTCCCTCCTGCTTGTAAGCTCCCTTCAAGTATCAGAAAGCAACAATGAGGTCTCCCTGGAGCCTTCTCTTCTCCAAGCTAAAAAAGCCCAACTCGATCCTACTTATGTATGATCATCAATATTAATTCTTTTTTCCATATTTAAGCTATCATGTCCTAACAATCTCATTCTGTGTTTGTCCAAATTTGACTTGACTCCAGCCTAAAAACATTCTATCAAGATGTTGCCAATACCTCATTTTTTCTCCTGTTTGTAGTAGGTAGTTGCTCAAATTCTTTAACAAATTTCAAACATTCAAAAAATGCTATCCTGTGTGTGAGTAGTGTAGGCAGGATTTAACTACATATGAACTTAGTTATATTACTTAAATCATAGTAGGGTTTGTTCCTTATTTTGTCACAATTGTTTTTTGGTCTCTCGGGTCATTTGATGTTCATTTTCTAAACGTTCACATTGCTGGTGTGACACAAACATTTGCAAATCACCTCTATTTGAATACTGTATAATTTAGTGAGGCTACTGCTTGTACAATCTACTATTGTCAAAATGAAATGATTCAAATGATCTCAAATACTTGAACAAATAGCCACAGATTCATCTAGTGCCTTCCTCACATCTTGCTGTGCCCACTAAGTATTCTCAGTAATTTTAAATGACAGAGAACAAAGCTTGAAATATATCAAAACGTAGAAACTTTTCCAAAAAACACCCTAGGACTACTTCATCCAGTACTCCACTTTCAAAGTCACATTAGGCATGATCACGATTAAACACCCAAGTAATTTGTTTTATTTTGTGTGTGTATGTGTTTGTTTGTTTGTTTTTCATTACCTTGGTTTTGTGTCTTTGATAAATCTGACAATGGATAATTCAATGGAAACTGCTGATACATTAATGAAAATCAAGGGAGCTGAAAAGCTGCAGTCTGACTCTCATAACTGGAAAAAGAATTTGGTCCAGAAAAGAGAGAGAAGTATCAAGAAAACAGCAGATGATTTTAAGTATGCCTAATGTTTCCAAAACTTGCTTCAGTGAAAGAAAGGAGGACATCTAAATTACCTAGGGACATCTGCTATACTAATTTTCATGTATCAACCCTAAGAAAAGGTGCGCATATGACTATCAGTTCCAAGGAATATCTCTCCTTATAATTTGAAACTAAAAACTTTTTGTAGAAGTTATAAACTGTCCATGTTGTAGGAACTGTGCACTGTGGAGATCTTATCAAGTTCATATTAGAACTAGTAGAAAAGCTCCCCTCATTATCTGGTTTTCCGCCACTAGCATAAAGGCCATTGGCAGACCAGCATGGTAGAGGACAAGAACAAATTGACATCCAATGTTCCATACAGTCCTGAGCCAATAACGTCTGCCTTGCTGAGGCAAGTAACATACCATTAATGAAACAGCTTCTTACTATGAATGCCAATGTTTGCACTATCACTGAAGGAGAGAGGGAGGGACCTGGAAAGCTGCTGAGAATAGAATCCTGTCTGCCATTTCCTGATGCCCAAAGTTTTATTGTGTGTACGCTTTAGACAGAGGTTAGGCAGAATCACTTAAGATGAAACCTGCAATTCTTATAATCAAACATTATGTGAGAAATTATTGACTGGGGAGCATTTGGAGAATTTGACCTCTTAGTACAGATGAAGTTCAAGCACTTACTGGAAAGGGCAATCATGATCTTTTTTTCCTGTTCTTTGGGAACATGTTTTGCAACCCTTTTTTCCCTTTTGTCTATACAGCTTGGAATTCAGAGGTGCCATAGAACTGAATACCCTGCTGCACATTACATTTCAATAGTTTGCTCATCTGCTTTCTTTTGTTTCTAACTGGTTGCATAAGGGAAATAAGGGACAGTTCTTATTACCTTTTCCAAACAGCAAAACATTACAGTTTTCCTCAAACAGAAAATGAGAGATTTGTACATTCTGGTTGATCTTATTTTGAGCTCACTGTTGCACTGATCTTATCAGCCAATCAGTGAGACATTGCTAAGGATATGCCTCATATCATTTTTTGATCACTGAAAAAGTGAGTTCTGAACTGCACAGATGAAAACCAGCAAAACCAAAAGATGATGGTAAGTAATTTTTGTTGATACAAAGATAATTTAGGAGGCCACTCAAAGCCCACATTCAGGACCATTACAGCTATTTTCAAGGCACTACAAACACTTAAACCACAGAGGTAGTGCCTATTCTGAAGAACTGCAGTCTAAGATAGAGGTACACAGATGGAGGAACATAAGTAAACAAATTACTACCAGTAAGAATAACAGGCTGCAGTCAACAATCAACAGCCTGACTCTTGTTGAATGTGTTCTATAGACATCACAGCAAAGCAGGATTGTTAGGTAAGATAATGAGGATATCTGTGCCTGTTAAGGGAAGCTTCTCTCAAGCCTGGGAAGGCATGAAGACATCTGATTGAAATCAAATAAGATTGGGAGGGGCCAGCATCAGAGGCTAGTGGGAGGCAGTAATTGACCTGAATATCTGATGAGAAAGGGATAAGCTACTAAAAACTCTGAACGTTGTGTAAAGAAAACTGGTTTGTTAATGATATACTAGTGCATGGGTGAGATAAGGGAAGGGATACACAAAGAAGAGATGAAAAGAGAAGGGACCATGAACAGAACATTGTGTAATAGAAATATGTTATTGCGTTGAACTGTAGTTCAGGCAGGTATAGTGCAGTTTTCAAGACTTGAAAAAAATTATATGAAATTTAACATAATAGACTTAGCTAGAAATTTAGCTGCTAAACGTCTTCAGCTCCACCTAGAAAAAGGCAGCTTGTCCAATGAGACAAATTCACCTTAGGTTTTTCCAGCATCTTACAAGGGTCTTTAGGTTTTGTAATATAGAAATTTCTCAGTACTTAGTGCTGTGTTTTAAACATAAGACAGGCCTAGTGTCTTGGGGGAATGTGTAAGGATGTTCTGCCACCTTTCCAGTTACAGGACTGAGAGCAGGTTGGGGGAGCAGAAGGATGAGCTCCCATACAGAGCTATGTCCAGCCACAGGAGAAAGCCACTGAGAGGACAACATGAAAGTGGAGAAAGACTGTTTAGCCTTAGAAGCCAAGGCTTGCTCTTAAAGAGGTGAACCATACATCCATTGTGTCTTTGCAAATGTCCCAGAAAGCAGGCAAAGGACTATGAGAAGAGCCAGCACTGGGGAAGAGACATCCAAGAGTAAATGGTCAATACGGTCTCAAAATGTACCAGCCAAGGCAAGAATTGGCCATACAGTTGATGGACCTAGTTATATCTGTCAGTATATGGGACCATATTTAGCAATCCATAATACAGAAACCTGGCAAAAGTTAGCCAGAAGGCTCTACCAGAGCAATATGACAGCCTAATGTGTTATAAGAAAATGTTGACAGAATAGGTGTATAGATAGTGAGGTGAACTGAGAACTGGCTGACTGGCAGAGCTCAGAGGGTTTTGATAAATGGCACAGAGTCCAGTTGGAGCCCTTCAGCTAGCAGTGTTCTCCAGTGTCTTGTTCAACATCTTCATCAATGCTCCTTACAACCCTGTAGAAACAAATGGTTTTCCCACATCTGCTCAATAGTCCACCAAGTTTTGTTGTCCGTCTCTGACTGTACCCACATGCTTTAGAAGTTAATATATCTACCAAAGACTCACAAAAGATGATCCTGAAATCAGATTTTTGATCATGAAAATAGTTATTAGTCTAGCATGTCCCACAAAGAGAAACAATGTAAAAAACATCTAATATAAAATGGTCTTAACCAGCAACCAGTTGGCTAGTGTTCAAACATGACCAAAAACTTCAGTGTTGACAACTTCATAGTGAAGTTAATGAAAAACACGTGCAGAGAGAACATTTCTTTCCAACCTCTTTTTAGGTAGTTGGTGATATTTTATTTTTTTTCCTAAACTATGAAGACTTAAATTTCTGCTAATTTGTCCTGAATCCTGAGTAGCATGATTTCCTACTTCTAGCTATCTGTAGACACATTTAAATCTTTCAGTTCCATTAGTTGCATGGAATAAGCATCTCTTACAAAGAAAGAAAGAAGCAGAGACGAGGCATTACAAATAATCTATCAGAAAAAAAAAACAGCAAACAAACAAACAAACAACAAAAAAATCCCTACCTACTTTATAGTGTTTTTTTATGTAAGAGATAAGATTTTTCCCAAGGAATGAATGGGAAACCCATGACATATAAAGCTAAAACCTAAAGTTTTGTGGTTCTATTTCCACAATCTTGGAACCTATCTTGCAAAGGAGGACAAGATCAGGTCTCCAGCTTTTAAAATTTATTAGCATATCAAAGGCTGTACCCAGAAGCAAGGTATTCTTGAGACCAGTGCAAAACCTTTATCTGGGCATGTTCTGACCTGAGATGTGAACCTGTTAATACTGACTTCCTTCTGTGAAAAAAAAGAAAAAGAAAGAAAGAAAGAAAGAAAGAAAGAAAGAAAGAAAGAAAGAAAGAATAAAGCATACTGTTCTAAACAGAGATCATATCTTTATTTTACAGTTAAGTATTCCTTTCCCCAACAACAAAGAAGTGTGCTAGACATTGTGAAACACAGTTTTACAAGCATCAAGGACAGATGCCAATTAAAGAGTATTTGGACAATTAAAAGATTGGAAAATAACAGGCATTTGGCACAGCAGCTTCATTAATTCACTGGGGTGAGGCTGACAAAGCCTGCTGATCTGGCTCTCTAGCTTTACCTGGTTACTTTTCTGAAAACCAAGTGCGATATGGTTCTGCTATCAGTCATGATAAAAGCATGACTGAAGTGTCACAGTTTCATTTATCTACCTCTTTTGAGGCTTTTGCTTCTCAGTCTTTGTTTTCTTCTTCAAAGAAAGAACTGCACAAGGAGCATAACCTTTGCTGGCTGGATTATCCCTTGGTGGAGTTAATCTCATGCACTGCAGAATCCAGACCTGCAGTTTCATAACAGCATTGCTCCACGAACAGATTGTGTTGGAACATGCTGGTTTGCAGAAATGCCCACTTGCCACCAGAAGGAGATCCTCAGCTGGGCACTACCTCACAAAGTGCTTCAGAGATTAAGGCATGTGCTTCGATTCCCGCAGAGGACCTCCTGATCTCGGCAGGCTCTGACATTTGGACAGCCATTTGCTACTGCTTTACTCTTGCTGCTGTAGTCTGCATTCTCCATAGACCTACAAGATCTTTGTGGCCTTCAGAATTTCCCGCTTTTCTGATTTTCAGCATACTGCAAGATCTCTCCCTAAACCTCTTGCTAAGCAGAACAGACAACTAAATTTTGCAATTGAGTCTCATGCTGCAGAAGAAACTGTCAAGTGACATCCTAAAAGGATTCAAATTAATGGATAATGCATTTTATTAAATTAGCAGCCCAAATCTGCATACCAGCAAAAGCTCCTCGTTTCTGATTACCTCTGGGAACAAAGAAGACTACAGCATGCTTATACATAGTGGCAGTGGGCTCAGAATACATTACCTTCTTTCCTGGATAAATATTAATTAACCATATAGAAGAACCATATTCTTAGTAAGAATAAATCTGTACTTCCCCTTAAATCAGTATTGATGTGCTAATTTTACAACAAGGAAAGTAACATTCCTTATTTTCAGCATTTTACTTCTTTACTGTGATTCACTGCACTGCACAAGCTTCCTTTAAGCTTTCTGTATGAATAGCTTGTTGCTTAAAACGTGTACAGACTTCTTTTCCTGAACACAGAATTCAATGTTTCGTTCCTGGAAACTTGGTATTTGGGACCTATCTGAAAACAACTGTAGATCCTAAAAAGAAACCCTTGCTGATTTCATCCCATAAAGCAGAAAGAAAGATCTGAGCATACTGAAAGGGGCTGAAGCTTTAAACCCAATAAAGGCTCACATCTGAAAGTGGGGGATTTATGTTCTGCCAGCTCTGAGCACAGAACATGAGACTTTTTTTCACTCGAATCCCTACAGAGTCGAAACACGGGGACCTTTCCCTTCGTGCTGAACAGACACTCTTCTGGTTTTTTTCCTTATGCGACGGTCTGGAGTTAACTGTTATGCCATCCACTTTCAGACTTGGTAGACAGAAGTGACTTTGTGTTGTAGTGTCACAGCCATTTCCATCAGTTTGTTCCCCAATGGATCTGTATGACTTGCATTGCAGACAGATCCTGATGGGTTTAAAATCCTTCAGGTGTACAACTGAAGCCTGCCAGAGGCATAGGGATGGTTGTTCAGCCAGACTCTCTGGCTGCAAAACAGGCATTTGCACTGATTTTAGTGCAAATTAGCGGCTCCAGCAACCTCAGATGGAAAGCACAATAACAAGGCAGCAGCAGCAGCAGCAGCAGCAGCCCTTTTCAGTCATTTTTTCTGCTCAGTAACAAAGCCAGAGAATAACAGGAGCATGGAGGGAGAGGTGATGGGGCAGAATTAAAGCAGTTTCCTGTGGAGCATATCCAAGTAGATCATTACAGAGCAAACCCCATAGCTGAATGGGGAACAGCCACCAAGCTCTACTACCACCTCCAAGAACCAAAATCTGTCAGGGTGGATGCAGTGTCTGGAGATGAAATGCAGAGATGGTATAAGGGGAACTGGAGTTTCTTTTTGCTTGACCCCAGCTGTCTGCTTAAAGAGTAATTGAATACTCCTCAGAGGATATTTGAATGCATCTTCAGGCACCTGTACCTGACCAGTGTGAAGAACAAGAAGATAACTCAATCTGGCTTTACTCCCATGGGACGAAGAAGTCCATGTGTATGCGTGCCTGCTGAGCCCACGTGTTTCTTCTTCTTTTCCTGGGTCCTCGGAGTCAAAATCAAAACCAGCCCCAGCTGTTCCTTATAATTAAATTTCAGTAGCTCAAGCTGGGTGTTTTTATTTTGACTAGTGACTTAAAAGTGCTGGCATTTAAATGGCCTCAGTTATATTTCAAA
>JAPSGF010000004.1:27794450-27951503 GCA_035772895.1 Perdix hodgsoniae
AAAATACCACCGTGTTGATTTACATAGTGAAGGTTATCTTTGCTAACAGAAGGACTCCGAATTTCATTATTTAAAATACGAGGATGAATCTCATCACCGTGCAGGAGGCTACAGATGGTATTACATGCAACTTGCCACCTGGGCCAAGGGCAGAGGTGAAGTTCATTTTGTGCACTGGGTGCTGTGCTCAAACGTACCTAAAGGATCCCAAAGCCAAAACCCACACAACATTGTCTGAATTTAGGATAGATCTGACTGTAGAAGTTTCCATTTCTGAGACTTAACGTTTGTTTCTGTGTGTCAGCCCTCCCTCTAATTTATTTACGAGTCATTGACGATATTTGTGCCATATGAGCCATAATTCAGGGGCAGTTTGTGAAGCAATAGACCAGTAACAGGATCAGTTTTCATTGCTATTTCTGTACTTCGGTATATTAATACATAAAAAATCTAGAAATAAGAAGCATTAATAGCCTTATGCCAGCAGAAATAAATTAATTTTATGCTTGCATGTGCACAGGAGGCAAAAGCTTCAGGAAATGGAATCCCTTCCTTTAAGCATTTTCTCAGATCCAGTCAGGAGAGGGGAAGATAAACAGCAGGCATGTGGCTGCTGCTTTTAAATGCAAGCTTCACAGTGACAGCACAGCAGGGAGATACGATCACCCATGCGATGATACATATGATTCACAGTATGTTTCTGCCTGCTGCTCCAAGACTCCAGCACTTCAATGACAACCCAGCTAGAACCCGCTTCTTCCTGCCACCAGATTTTGACCTGTGTGCCCAGCTGTGGTATGGGCTGCGTGCAGCCTGGACAGACAGAGAGGAAGGGTAACCTCCTGCTCTGACACCAGTTCGGGAACCACCACGCACTGCCTGAAGAACAGCAGCTTCAGTGCTTAGTGGCATATATTCTCTAAACATCAGCTGCAGCAATGTGCTGCTCTGGGGCATGGAGCACTGTTTGTTGGGAAGTTGGCTTTGTGTTGTAGCTGCAGCAGTTCCAAATCCCAAACTGAAGCCCCAGAGGGAAGCACAGGGAATGACTGCTGAACCTGCCAGGGGACCAGGTGATCCCTGTGGGAAGCTGTCTGAAGTCACCAGAGCAAGACCTCTGTGGATGTGTTCCTGACCACTGGCAGTAGCACTACATACTCAAGCAAAAAGCAATGCAGTGCTACAGCAGAGAACAAACAAGGGAGGAGAGGAAAAGTATCTACCCGCCAAGACAAAGAAGGAAGCTATGAATGGTGATCTCTGATTAAAAAAGTAACCCAGAATCAATGGAAAAGGACAAGAGAAAAAGTGGTGCTCAGAAAAGACGAATATGTTATAACAACTGTCAACAACAAAATTAATGGGATGGTCAGAATTCATCACCTGTTCACAAAGTATTTGTATGACATAGCACAGCTGAGAGCAGTGCCAGAGAACCCTGTCCTTAGAAGCTATAGAGCTTTATCAGGCAAACCATTCCACAAGAGAAAGCAGTTCCAAAGCTGAACACAGGGACCAGGTTTTGGTCTTGCTATTCCCTGTGTTTCAAATTTAAATCAGCCTCAAGTATGTAGCCCTTTTTGGAAAAAAATACTGAGCTACAAGGCTAGAGGGCAGCTGCCAACTTAAGCACAACTAAATTCAGCCAGAAACGTTGAGCAGAAGTGGAAGCAACAGCAGACAATATTAGAAACTGGGATTATAAAGTCTGTGCTCAACAAAGAGACCAGAAGGATGTAGATAGCTCTACATTATTATTTGCAGTGCAGCAACGCATAGAGGCTCCAACCAATTATCAGGCTCTGTGGAGCACAAGGAGGCACCGTAAGATAAAAACATGGAGAGAGACCAAACCCTACCCCAGTTCCTGCTGGGAAAACAGAAAGCTTTAGCTATATTTTACCTTCCTGTCAGACTGGTGAACTTGGACACACTTTGACCACCACCCTGCAACGGATCCAAGGCAGCCTTCTCTCTCCTGCACTCTGAATGCCTCAGGAACTGATTTGGGACCCACTTTACGCAGTGCCAAGCTCACTCCCTGCTTTCTGATCCCAGGGGACGTGTGGGTGCTGAGCTCATCCCGAGATCGGGGCACCTTGCCCAGTGCTGCACTGGGGAGGGGAAGGATAATCCCTGCAGGGCTCTGGGTTACCCGGTTCCCTCAGCTCAGCGTTTCTTTTCCTGAACCCCGTTTCAGTACCGCCCCACCCTCTTCTTACCACCCTCCCCCCACTCACATCCCTTCAGTGTGCCCGTCCCTCCCGCTGAAGGACTGCCAATAGGGTGCTCGTAGGATGGTGGGGCGAGCAGCGGTGTGCAGGTGCGCACAGCTGTGCCTGCAGGAACAGACCCTCGCCTTTCCTTAGAAGGTTTGCACTGGCATCTCAGGGAAGTGTACCGGAGGGCTGGAGCAGGCATTTCGCTGAGCTTAGAATCGCCCTGACCAGCATAACGCTGACTCGCATCTCCTGTAGCGTGCGAAACTTTCCTGCAGCTGTAAAGCCAACGCCGCTGGGAGCCCAAGGACGCGGGCACCTCGCCCAGTCCTACCCTCCTTCCTGCACCTCGGGGATCCCGCGGGGCAATTCGGGGCGGAGCACACTGAAAATTAATGAATAAAACCAAAAGAAAGAAAAGGAGCCCGGGGAGCGCTGGGTTGCCACAGCGGGCGGGCTCCGCGGGCAGCCGGCATCGCCCCATCCCCGTCGGGCCGCGCGGGGCCGCTCCCCCATCCCGACCCCGCTGCCGGGGCGGGGGCCGAACCTCGGCTCCTCCCGCCACCTGCAAAGCGAGGGGATGGAGGGAGGGCGGTGACTTCCCCCCCCACTCGTCGGACGCGGGGAGGGAGGCGCTGGCTCCTCCTCCGCGGGCAGCCCGCCCGGGAGCGGCACGCGTTGCTCGGTGCCCGTAGAGCCGCGCCGCGGGCTATATAAGGGGCGGCTGCTGCGCAGCGCTCCCTCATACCGGTCCTTGCCGAAGGCTGTCGGCGCTGGGCTGGGGTCGGGCCCCGACAGCATGGCCGGCGGCGGGATGCCGTGGGAGGGGAGCTCTCCACCTGCCTCCCGCAGACCCTCCTCTTCCTCCTCCTCCTCCCGCACCCGCGGTGACTGCGAACTCGTGGCGGCGGGCTGCGTGTGAAAGCCGGACCCGGCGGGGCGGCTCCGCTGCCCTCGCAGCCGCGCCGTCGCGCCCGCAGCCCGGGGGGAAGCCGCCGCCCGCGGGCATGCGGCGCTGCCTCCGCGCCCGTCGAGACGCGGAGCGGGGCGGCCGGCGGCGGGGCAGCGCCTAGGGGCGGCAGGGCCGGGAGCCCCATGCTTGGGGCTCGGCGCGCTGTGCGGAGAGGCGGCGGGGCGATGAGCTGGCGGGCGTGCCCGGCCCCCGCTTCGCCCTGCGCCCTCGGCCGTGGGGAGTGAGGTTCCGCGCTCCCGGAAGGGCGGGCGGGAGGAGGGAGGTGGTGCCGGCGCGGGGATGCTGCAGCCCTCCCCCGGCGCCGACGGGGTCCTGCCGGGGTAGCCGTGCCGAGCCCAGCCCCGCCGTCCGCGGGGTCGGCGGCCGCGGAGGGATGGAGCCGGCGAGCCCCTGCCCAGCGCCGCTGCTCCCCGCCAACGACTCTTACCACGGCCGAAACTGCAGCGCCGAGGAAGGGATCTACCAGGATGCCACCCCCCTCTCCGGGAAGATCGTGCTCGCCGTCGTCCTGGCGCTCGTCACCCTGGCCACAGTGCTCTCCAACGCCTTTGTCATCGCCACGGTCTACCAGACGAGGAAACTCCACACGCCGGCCAACTACCTGATCGCCTCGCTGGCCTTCACCGACCTCCTCGTCTCCATCCTTGTCATGCCCATCAGCACCCTGTACACTGTGACCGGCAAGTGGACGCTGGGCCAGGTCGTCTGCGACATCTGGCTGTCCTCGGACATCACCTGTTGCACGGCGTCCATCCTGCACCTCTGTGTCATCGCCCTGGACCGCTACTGGGCGATCACCGACGCCGTCGAGTACTCCACGAAAAGGACTCCCAAGCGGGCAGCGGGCATGATCGCGCTGGTGTGGGTCTTCTCCATCTGCATCTCCATACCCCCGCTGTTCTGGCGGCAGGCGAAGGCCGAGGTAGCCTCTAACTGTGCGGTGAACACGGACCACGTCCTCTACACCGTGTACTCCACGGTGGGAGCCTTCTACTTCCCCACGCTGCTGCTGATAGCCCTCTACGGGAGGATCTACGTGGAAGCCAGGTCGAGGATTTTGAAGCAGACGCCAAAGAAAGCGGGGAAAAGACTGACTCGGGCTCAGTTGATCACGGACTCCCCCGGGTCGTCCTCCTCCGTTACATCCATCAACTCCAAGGCCCCCGAGGGCCCCAGCGAGACGGGTTCTCCTGTGTACATGAACCAGGTGAAGGTGAAGGTGTCGGACGCCCTGCTGGAGAAAAAGAAGCTGACAGCCGCTAGGGAGCGGAAAGCGACAAAGACTTTAGGGATTATTTTAGGAGCCTTCATCGTCTGTTGGCTGCCCTTTTTCATCATCAGCCTGGTGTTGCCTATTTGCAAGGGTGCTTGCTGGTTCCACATGGCCATCTTTGACTTTTTCAACTGGCTGGGATATCTCAACTCCCTCATCAACCCCATCATCTATACCATGTCTAACGAAGACTTCAAGCAAGCTTTCCACAAACTCATCCGTTTCCGCTGCACAAGCTGAACATTTGGAATGCGATGTGTTCTCCGGGGCCGCCCCCGCGCACGCCCGTGCCCGATGCCACAGGTGGGTGCGATGGGACGGGGGGGAGACGGGGATGGGAGCAGCGGGGAGCGGCCTCACCGTACAGCTTTCCGCCCCGTCTCGGGCACGGCTGCTTGGGTTGCGGGTCGGGCCGTCTCCCTTCCCGGCTGCCGTTTAGCCCCTTTCCGTTGTCGGTGGCAGCGATGCTACACGCTCCTGACATTTCACAGCGCGTGTCCCCCTCGGCTGGCAGGGAGTGACTCACGGCAATCTGCTCTTTATCCCACCTATTAAACCAATCTGCCGGCAATTCGTATGCTAATGACCGCGCTGAGGCTAATTAGCGCTAAACGGCGGCTGCTGCCGAGTCCCGGGGAGAGGCGACGCTGGGCGGGGAGCGGGCAGCGCCGAGGGCGAACCAGTTGGCAGCCTTCATGGGTGTGTTACGTAGGAAAGGGAGGAAGGTAGGACAGGCTGTAGGCTAAGGGTGCTTCCAAACTTCAGCCTACTTTCTAGCCTCCTTACGGTTCTGACTGCTTTTCTTAGGAGCTGTCAGCTCACAGCCCCACTCGGTGCTACGCTTTGCAGAACACACGCTTTGCCTTTATTGGGATCCTTTAATAATTCTGCCAATCTCTTGCTTTTTGTCTGCAGAATCAAGTTGCTATTGTAAAGACCCACTGCTTGAAACTTCCCCAAGCCCAGTTGCCAGACTCATGATGCTGCAAAAACGTCAATACATACTGCCAGCAAACTGCTCAGCTCTGCATTTCAGTGTAATGACTCTGGCAGAGATGCTGTTCCAGTAGTCACGCAGATCAGTTGCAAAAAATGAGGGCAGCCTCGATCAAGGTCTATAATTCATCCGGACTGAAGAAAAAGTTTGAGAGTAAACTCAATTTATTTTGCAGGCTTAACTTCTTAATTTGTTCTCCGGCCAGTTGTAGGGGTGTGCACAAGAGCACAGTTGTCTCTGTCTGTGTTGGTAGCGTAGTTGTACTTCTGCACACCTGTAATTTCTTTCTTTCAGTGGAAAGAGTTGCTCACTCCTTATGAGTCCTAGAAGGGGAAAAAAACAAAACAACAAAAACAGCTTTAAAAGAGAAAAGGAGGAGCATCACAGAAAACTCTGTGCACGACTCCTTCAGCTGAATGTGTGTGAGAAGTGGCAGTGTGCAAAAGCTATGTTTGTATTTCCAAACGATAGCAAATGCAAGTACCATAGAAACGAGTTGTAGACCTGTTCAACTGCACCCGTATCTATAGCCTGTCCTCGTAGTTGTCTTCACGAAGTCAGTGCTTCTTGCTTCTACTCTGTAACCCAAGAGCAGGAAACAAGAAGTCCAATGACCTTTTCCATAAACCAGCTGGGAATAGAAGTAGCAGTTTGCTGTTGTAGCCGTGTGTTCCATTTTGTGTCAGTTGCACACCCTTACTGCATGAACCACTGCAAAATTTAGAACTCTAAGTAATTACATTATTAAATGTCTATTTTGTAAAGAAGTGAAGCAGTCTGCTCTCACAGAAGAGCGGTATCACCTGCAAAATAAATACCCATAAATCATGAATAAACTCATGTTAGTGAAATTACTCTCTTCCCTACTTCCCTCTTATTTTGTTTTGTTTTTTGTTTTCCCTTTCTTTTTTTCTGATAAGACCTGAAGGCAGGTCTGCAGATGTCCAGCAGTCAGAGTTAGAGTTTTGGGATATGGTCCACCTGCTGTGATAGAACTGCATTGATTGTTTCTCCTCTGTGTAAATGAAAATGAGTATAAACAATAAAACGCTTTACTGTGTTCTCAAGAGTGTTTGGTAGCAATTGTGTGACTAAAAGGAGTATTTATTGGTTTACCTGGTTTCTCAGTATTGACTTTTAGCTAACACTGACTTCATGAGTCACTTGAGAAAGCAACTGATGGAGGCTGAAATTGCAAGCTTCAATCTGTGGTCACATCTTTAATAGGCAGATTTGCTTTCATCCTAAACAGTACTGTTAGATAAAACTCTGTATATAATCCAAAATTAAATTTTAGTTGTTTATTGGGGGGGCATGTTTTTCATAATTAAAAGTAAACAAAAAACTTTTTTTTAGCACTTGGTGGAGACTGTATGCAATTTTTTTCTTAAGCTGTATGTATGCATTTCAGATAGGGCTGTTATGAATGCTGCGAAAACTTCACGTGGTTTATCTACCTATTATTACTGAGAGAGTCATTTAAGTAATAAAGATTGATTTACCTAATTGAACAGTAAAAAGAAATCTGTGCCTCTGCAAGTCAATTAATTGTAAAGTAGAGGATGTGTCCATGGGCAAGAGAGAAACTGGCAAGATACGAACTTGAGTAGTGAAAAGTAAATGCTTTCAGTAAGTTGAAGAAATTACAGAAGACTTGCCTCTAAATTGCTTCTCTTTGTTTAAAAAAAAAACAACAAAAAAACCCCACAACTATAATAGAAAGTGCTTCTAGAAAGTGCTGCTGTATGTTATTAATGATAAATCTAATTAGAGTAATCTTCTAAAAGAGAAATTTAATTTATTGAGATGCTTAAATTGCTTTTAAACTTTTTTTTTTGGGTGTATGTTGGGTGAAGAAAGCAAGAAAGATAGCATTTAACATTGCCATTCAACCTGTTCTCTAATAAGTCATTTTCTGATCCTGCAGTAGTAGAATAAACTTGGCTTACCTCATTTCAGTGAAATCAAGAGATATCTTAACTGTCTAAAAATGAAAAACCAGACCATGAAACTAATTCTTTCAGCATTTACACAGGCAACTAAGTCCTTCGTCAGTGTTTCATAGTTATATGACATGAGCGTGAAGCTTGGAGGTTGGACTTTCCTGGTCCTCGTGCTGTTAGAGTATTTTCAACTTGACAGCGGAAACTCTTGGTTCTCTTTTGTGAGGTTTTTGACAAGAAATGGTGAGGCTGAATATCAAGAAACTTTCCTTCCCCATTCATGCTGAGGCTCTGAACTTTCTGCATAAACAGCTGATTCAGGTAACCTGATGCTCACTGTTGGGACATTGAGGCTGGTGCCAAGGATGGGTCCTGGAGCTGTGCTGGCTGAAGGCCTTGTGCTGCTTGCACAGCTTCCTCCAGACTGGGAAACCCTTCCCGTAGGGAGATAGGAAGTCTGAGGATGTGTATCTGTTCACAGCAAAATGGAAGAAATGTAGGGCAAACACTGCACATTGCAATGCAAATATATGAAAAATATCTTAGGATGGAAAGATTCACTAGCATGTTTGAGGTTAGGAACGGTGACCTCAATGAGCTATTCACTACTCTGTGACTAGCAGAGCTCATACTGGGTAGGTTTTAAAACACATCAGTGTTCAATGAGCAGTGTCCTTCTCTGGAGGTCTGAGGGATCTGAGGATGTCCTCCTGCCTCTCCATCCTTCACTGTGCGTGGCAACTGGAATTTCCAGCAGGAGAGGTTGCTTTCTCAACTCACTCCATCTCCTGCAGAAGGGCCTCACAGGGCTCTGCCTCTGTGTTACTTTGCCATGGAAACCTCTTCATGATCCTACAGGTAAACCCTAAAATCCAAATGTGCTCAAGCCTGTGTTGTTTTGGTCTTTCAGTCCAGAAGCATCATGTCTTGCTCATTCATTTGTAGCACTGGGTTCAAAGATTGTCAGAAATGATGTTCTATAAGAAATGTTTGCTGGGCATCAAGTTTGAAGTTGATGACACATTTGCAAACCCGGTGTTTCCCACTTTTCCTGGTGAGAGGCGTGATTGTGGCAGTGCTGCTGGCTGTGAGCAGCATGAGATACACGACTGCTTGAGTGGCTGCATTGGAGGGGGCAGCTGCCAGCAGCCCCATGGCCGTGCTATTCTTTCAGTATTTTGCACTTGTTCTTAAGAGGCACTTGATTTTTTTCTTATTAATAGAACACAGATGCAGGTTAAAGAAATTGAGAGGGAAAATCCTTTGTAATGAGCCTTCATTACCCCCATGCAGTGGTCAAGCCACTCTGTCTTCTGCACACATAAGAAAAGGCCTCGGCTGCTATACCAAGGCTTCATGGCACTAAAGGACTTCCATCTAATCCTCTGGAAATCCATACCACATTCACTGTTGCAGCACCTAAGCAAGCAGGACTGGCCTACAGCCTCAGCAGGGCTGTATGGAGTAGGGCTGAGATGTTGTGCCCTGTCATACTCCTCTGCCATGGCCTGCCCAAGGCCCACCTGCCTTCTATTAGCTGGGCACTGCCACAGCCTTCTGGGCCTGGCTTGATCAGAAGGGAATGAATACTGCTAGTAGCAAGTACTTCCACGTCCGTCTAAAGCAATTCTTTCAGGGGACAAAGTGACAACAAGAAGTAGTTGTGATATTAGAAAACAAACACTGTTGTTTTCAGTCACAAATAAGGTTGAGCAGGATGGCTAAGGGCAATCCTGTATTCAAATGGTGAAATCCCATTCAAATTGAGACTATAGGAGATGGTGAAGAATGGGTTTCTCGAGCAAAGACAGTCTGCAGCTACGGGAGAGGACAAGGAAGTAATAGCAAATCTACAATCCTTGACCTGGGTATAAGGAAAAAAGGGGTTATTGCTTTTAGGTCTCAGGATTCCAGCAGACAGGTGAGCACAGTTTCAGAGAGAAGAACAGAACCCAAAGAGATGTAGGAAAACTGCAGGTGTGTATTTATTCAATAAAGTAGGCTGACTTCTTTTTGTGTGTTAGAAACGTTTTGTCTTTAGGGGAACCATGTATTCAACACACATGCTTAAAAACCTGACTATATCTTAGCAGAAAGTTTTGTGGCTTGTATTATTTTGACAAAATAAAATAAAATAAATATATATATATATAACCTATCTCAATTATTAGCATCTAAAACAAAATACATACACAAAGTGAACTATTCTATAGCAGTAGGCTGGTAATAATAAGGATCATGAAATGTTTAAGCTCAGAATGATCATATAGAAAAGCAGGCTGAAAATGAAGCTTTTTAATCAATCACGTATTAAGCTTGAAAGATGTAATATAGCAGGCAACTCAATAGGTGAGGTGAAGAGGAGATCCACAGGATATCAAATTTACAATACAGAGATCAAAATCTCTTACTGAGTCATTTTCAGGAGCTGGAGAAAGAAATGCTTTGCTGTTCTTCTCAGAGATCAAATTCCTTGCAGTCATCCTTATAAAGGAACAAGACTTTTTATTGTCTTTATACAAATAATGCTTTGAAGGCTATAAAACAGTCAGAGTTCATGGCTGCAAGGCTTTCACTGAGTAATCACATGTTCTGTCTTTTAGGTTGAATGGTTGTAGAATAATAGAAAAGACAGGAACAGGGTATCATTATGTAAAATAACCCGTTTTCTGCATTTCTTTCCCATAGAGAACTGAGGTAAGAACTACAGTAAAAAAAGACAGTATCTGGCCATTTTAGGCATTTACAAGGTTAAATTAAATTTCAGGAACATGGTAAGGTTGAGTGGGGCAAAAACAAACACATTTCCAGGGTTCAGAGAGGTGGAAATTAAATTAGAAATCTCCTTTTACCCTGGTACCTGAGGGGAGCCGCTATCCTAATATTAATTTCATAAGAACCTTTCTAAAAATCTTGATATTCCCAGATTATATTATCAAATTATATTATCAAATTAACATTTATAATAGACTTATACCTGCTTTCATATTGGGGATCACATTTTCCAAGCTCACTCGTCCTTTTCCCCATAGATTTAAAATTTCATTTACTTGGTGCTATTTTCTACTTGTGTGCTATATTTAGAACATGGGTCTCATTTGGACCCAGCTCTCTAGTCCAGCCGTGAAATAAATATTAGGAGCAATATGTTTAAGACAATTAGAGCAAAAGCCAGCAAAGCTCCTGTTTCTTATTTACAAGAGAATTCTGTCCTTCCTTGAACTCTGTTCCTAGAAGAATTTGCTGTAGTGTTGAGACACAGATATGACATAAACAGAACCATACACACACACACGCACACACACATTCCACAGTAACTGGCCTTGGATACAAAGTCCAGCAAGCAACTGGTTCTGAATCCTTACTATCCTCTGATACTCCACTTCTAGACCCCACATGCACACAAGATCTTGCTGGAAACTGACTGGAAATCCCTTGCTCCCACTGGTAGCTAATGCCTCCTGTGCTCTTACCCCTAGAGACAAACATGCCTGGCTCCCAGAACGTTTTGCCTACTTTCCAGCTAGTCTGGCTTCATCTTTGTGAGCAATAACGCACAGTTGTGTTGGTCTCTCCAGCACAAAACAGGATTCCTCATCCAGCAAAGAAGTTAGAAATTGAGTTTAATAAGGCATGACAGACTGCACTGATCAGGAACAGGGAATGACAGGAATGCAATATAACCAGACAACCTTTTTATCCCCTTATTACCACCTCTTGTTCCCACACTTGTTCCTCATCAGACCCTTTTTAAACCACCCTTTCTCTACCTTCAATTCCTCCCCTAAATATTGCACTCTAAGTCTTATTCAAATCCCAAATGCTCTTCCTTGCATCTCGTGTGTCTCATACCATTGTCAATAATCCCTTCACTCCAGAAGGTGCTCCTGCTGACTAATTGTGATGGGTTTCAGGCCTGGACACATGGGTTCAAGCTTTTTTTCTAGGTCTTTAATTTGGGTTTCCCACTTCTTACAGGTCCTTAAATTAAGTTTCCTCTGTACCACTTGCCTGTGCTTCTCTAGACTTGTGTAAATGGACTTTTAATAGCTTCCCTCCACGTACCATCATCTGTGTTCATCTGGTGGTGACTGGGGGGATCAGAGGAGGTTTTTAGCATGTAACCTAGCAAATAGATTCTATCAAGAGAAAATGAGAAGGAAAAATGAGTATTCAGATCTATTCTCAGCTGTGGGACCCTGAATAATCAAGGTCCTTGTGTGTCAGGCCAGAACTGGATCTTGCATATTAGAAGTTGAGATATTACATACCAGACAGATAGATCTGAAGTGCCTTTGTGTAAGCTTTCTGCACTTTGCTGAATTCCACACTAAAGGAAAATACGATTGAAGGAGTCATCATAAGTTAACCAGTTTCTTTCATGTGCTTGTGCTTTGGTTAAAATTCTAGCAGGAGCTACAATTAGTTCCTTATGAGATTGTCAGTAAGGCACTGGGCAGGCATTCACACCTGGCAATGTATTCCCATATTTAAATACTCACAATCAGTGTTTTTACATATAGCTAAAGCAAGATATCAATCACTTCCTTAATTTCAAACACAAGTAAAAGGTGATTCGAAAGTCTGTAATTTGAGGCCTCACAGAAACCTTAGGAAGAGGAACAGTCCTCTTAGACTATAGCCACATCCCAGAAATATGCTATTTAACATTTATACTAGGGGACTGGAAAATCAACAAGCAAAGAGGAGTGATGCTAAGAAGGCCAAAGTAGCCTTACACTGGAGAAAATAATCCTGACTGTGAATGCAGGAATAGAAGTCACAAAAACCACCTCTTTTAGAGACATCAGGGACTGTTCTGTGGAAAACGGCTGCACTCAAAAGAACAAACAAAAGATTGGATGCAGAAAACAAAACAGAAGACGATATTAGTCCACCTTGTAAATTCCTATGTCCTGTATTCTGTGCATTACCTCAGAAAGGGTACTGTAGAACTAAAAAACATGCAGGAAAAATGTATCATCAGAGTGTGTTTGAAGCCTCTTTTGGACACAGACGATCCTGCACTGTCACTACCAAAACAGAGGAGCCAGTGCTTGAGGCTTCCTCCTTAATTAACAGCGAGGCAGGAGAAAGCAGGCACTTTCTGACGACAAACATTATTACAGGAAATGGCACATTTCTAAATGCTGTCCTGTTCAGTCTCATTCCACCATACTTAAAAATCCCGAAGAAACATTTCTGGTACTTTTCTTGTCTGTAGTCGTCCAGAGGAATGCTGATTCCCCAGCCTGGCCTGTCCTACTTCTACTTTAGTCAGCAAAGAATTAAGACCCTTGACTATTCTGTCAAAGACTCCCAGCATGACTCCTCTGTTAGACGTTAAGTTGCAACTAAAATGCATATTGAATGACACAATAAAGATTGTGTTCAAAGCAAGCATGGCATTAGGTCTTTCAGCTGGCATGCAAAGAGTGAGATTGCTGGAGCTGGTGAACTACTTCGGAATTCCAGGGCCCAGTTCCTGGGGCCTGCTACACATTAAGTGAGTCTCTACATTCATGGAAGATCTGTGTATTTGGGAAAGTAATCACCCTGCAATTTCCCAGAACTGCAGACTGCTGGCTGCTCTGAGGAAAGGCGGCTCTCATATGCTTTTCTGTATTGTTCCTCATCTATACGCAATTAGAGGGCATTAGCTTTCACTTATGAAGGAGGGATTTTATCTCTTCTCTCCTTAATTAAATTGCAGACCTTCTCCCCAATACATAAATTGGCACTGCTATAACTCAGCTCCCACAGAAGACAGTTGGATGTCAACACCCTGTAGAATACTCTCGCCCAGCTAGCCTTTTAAACAGCAGTATTTATTTCAATTAAATAAGAGTTAGTAGAACTGGGAATTTTGCATTTTACTGTAGGAAAAGTGAATTGATTTCTGCCTGAATGACATGTTTCAGTCACACTTCAGTTAAAGTACACAAAATATTCTGAGAATTTAGCCAACAGATATAATTGAGTTCCCTTAATCAAGCTTGGGATAAGGTCCTAAAGGGATTCTACCATGATTTTTCCAAGCTGCATGGTTACTAGTTCATTATATAGAATGAGGCTTTTTGCGTTCTTTCAACTTCCTTTACATGAGGGATTTTTGCCTGTGTGATGTATGGGGATTAAATTCTTGAGTTAGCTAGAGCAACCATTTATTTTTAAAGGATAAAAATTCAAAAGATAGTAAGAAATATGACACAGTGCTTCCAGTTGTATTTAATGAAGTAGTTGTTACTAAGCGGAGGAGTAACACTGTGGTTTGTTTAGTCATAAATGAGTTTTGTAACAAAAAAGTGGGGATTTTGATGTTCTAAGAATACTCCTACTACATACTTAATTTGACTATTTGAAAAATTGCAACTATCAAATTCACCTTTTTCAAACTCAAACTTCATGTACTTCCCTTTCCATGTCACGTACATTATTTAAATAACACCAAACAAACAATGAAACTAAAAATGACAAGAAAGAGATATCGAAAAAAGTATGGGAAAGGAAAACAAAATATTCTTTGAAAGACTGCCTAACTGTGGTAGTAGATTTTTATCTGAGGGACCTGCATTTGTCATCATGAACAGTTCCAACAAGGAAAACTTGGAGGGCTAAAAGACACATTTAAGTACAGACTTCATATTACCTCATCCACTGGATTAGTAAAGACATAGTTTTTCGGAATTGTTGCACAGTGCATGTTGGCAAGTATTGATTTCCTTTAATACCTGTGATGGCTGCAATTTAACTTTAAAGTAATGCATGAAAGGCTGCTGGAGATAGCTGGGGTGATACCACCACTTCTGATTAAGGCAGCATGTCTTCCATTAGTGACAAAGATTCTTGAGTTGGGAATGATTTTAGATCCCTGATGGACAGTAGACAGTGGTATTACAGCTGCAAATCAGTCAGAATTCTACTTCGTAGACCTGACCAGGCAGTTGTGGACTTGCAGGAGTAATTCCAGCTGTACATGTCAACAAGCTGCAGTGTGCTCGCTTTGGGGAACCAGCTGGCAGCCACCTCTCACACTTCTCATATCAGGTACAGCAGACCAGTAAGGTTTGTGTGATGCTGAGGGATGTGTGAGGCAGCTCACTGTTCCTATCCTGTCAGGAATTTTGTGTTCAAAAGAAACAACAGATGGAAAAATACATGTAAATTGCCTGACCTCTGTGAGCATTTTAGCAGCTCCCCATCAGCTCCCATACTGCTTATGTATCATGAACTTCAGTTTTCCTCAAAATTCTAAAATGCAAAGCAAGAAGAGCTCTCAGTATAACTGTTTAGACATTCTGCTTAAGGGATAATCATTTTTATTCTGCTCCCCATGTTTTACCAGTCTTCACCTTCACAAAGTAGTCCTGGTGAGTACCAAAGCTATATTTCTCCTGTCTTGCACTGCACCCACATGGCCCACAACTGTACCCTTCTCTGTGCTGCTACCTCAGTTCCCTTGGACAGCATACTTCCTAGGAGGGATTGTCAGCTGGATCTGGGAGCAGAGGAAAGGCAGAGTGGAGTTTGACCTGCAATTCTGTGCCTCAGTGCCCTTCTCTTAAAGAAGGCCAGTCTCCTTCCTTTGGAGAAATAAGTATTGTTATTGTCCTATGCTTTTCAGAACACATTTATCTCAGCCCTATAAAGAGCTGATTTCCAAGGGAGTAGGAATTCATCAGAGTACTCACATAATTTGGCCTTAATGCTTCAGAAACAAAAATAATGACAGTTGCATCCTCCCACCCCATACACAGTTGCAGAAAACATGACAAACAGGATTATTAATCCTTTTCATTTTCAGATGCTGTTGCAGTCTGCCCCATTGCAGACCAGGAGTAAAAGTTCAAGAATCATAGTGCTATTTTCCTGTCATCATTCCTCTTTTGTGTGCATCAAAGTTAGTTACCTTCTGTAAGCTGCATTTCTATTTCTAATTGCAAAATGATGCTGATGGCAGCTGGTGATTCGCTTACTGTTTAATCAAGAAACAACAAATATAGTTGATATCTGAACAAAAATATGAAGTGATGCAAAATTCAGACCTGCTTCACAACTGGATAGAGCAGCCCACCAGTCATCTAGTTTGTAACTCCATAGTGCTGCCAGTGGTCTTCCAGTTGTGAGCACCAGGTGCTGTCATAGGACTCTCAGTGTCCATGCATACTCTTCTCTACATTGCTGTATGCCACAGAGCTTTTTTAACCAATTTTCCAGTCCTACTTTTCTGTTCCCAACTCTCAGAACATGCCTAGACTGTTCTAGGATCCTGATTTTGAGGAACATTCAAGCTGGAGAGATAAAATGTATTGCTGTTTATCTCTAAACCTGTTAAGTCCAGTTAAGTTAAGAAAACAGAAGTACTTTGTACATGTTAGACAGATCAGTGGAAAAATCCTTACAGACTATGCAAGAATGCAAGGAAATAACTCTACTCTCATCTGTCACTTATATTAGATTACATTTCTTGCTTACACTGTACAGATTGGCCAGGACACTCATAGTCATTCTTGCTAAAGGCTCAGATCCAGTCCCCTTTTATCTGACTCTAGAAGTGTCAGATCCCACTTTTTCTTATACTCCAGACATGGATCCAAACTTTCATGTCAGATCCAACTCTTCAGAGTTAAACCATCATTCTAAGTCATTGCCTCACCCCTAACTCAACCAGGAAAGGCTTCTTATTCCATTTTACTTCCTAACAAAACTGATATCTGTTTCCTCCAACTTGTGAAATTCTGCTCTCTTTTGAGCCTTCGAATTTTGTAGTTCTCTGAGTTTTCCAGACAGTAAAGATGGTTCACTCGGTCTTCTGTTCTTGAGTAAGCTATTAAAAAATCACAAGTCCACTTGCAATACTTCTATTCAACAGAGGAGTCTTCAGAAGGAAACCTCTCTATCTTTTGATCTTCACTTTTCATATGTATGCATTAACCAACATGGAGAACATAGCAATGTAAATACAACTTGATATGATAGGAGAAAATCCATGTAATCAAAAGCATGCAGTTGGATCTGTATTATGGAAACTGTTATGTACCTTTAGTTGCTTTATGTATGTTCTTTAAGGTGGTTGTTAAACAGTCAGGCTGAATGTGCTAATTAAAAGATAAAGTAGCAGTTTGCCTTGTGGAAACTTAAGGGAGAGAAGGGGGAGAAAGTGAAATTGTTCATCAGTCCTCAGGATTGTGTGCATTACACATATGAAATGAGAAAGAATGCTTACTTAAAGAGATGAGCCATTCTGCATTTAGACGACTCAGAAAGAGGTTAACTTTTGTCTCGTACTCTTCCATGTCCAAGCAGATGTGCAACTGGAGAAGAAAGGCCTGTGGCAGATGAAGAAGCAATCGTGACAAAATCAACCCTGTTTAAGTGAATAGCAGGAGGTAAGATTCCAGCCAAAGCTGAGAATGAGGTAGAGCATAACTGCTCTTCAAATTTGTTCAGGGAGAACATTTATTGTTAAGAGCAATATTAATGATGTATGAAGATGTATTAATAATGTATTATATGACTGACAACCTCTATTTACAAAATAAATTAATTTTACTCCATAATCTTGTCCAGCAACAGATCTGAAGAGTCATCTGGTATTTGGCAAGATATTCCTTACCCCAGTTTGCTAGAAACCTTAAAAGTGTATCACTAATTGATACAGCAGCAGCAAGAAAAACAATCTGAGCAAACCGTGAAGGCTGAAAGAATTAAAGTACTTTTTACCTTAAGGGAAAGAAAAAGTCCACTGAACTGTTCATTGCTCATAAAGGCTCATTCAGTATGTTATGAGAAAATAATTACTTGGCCAGCAATACATTGCATATAGGTTACAGATACTCCAAAGCCAAAAGAGAAAATATTTTATCAAAGTGTGGAACATTTTATTTTGGAATTCATTGACAACACAGATTTTGGTAGCTGCTACCCCTTCTTCAAGAACTATAATAGAAGATCCATGGAAGATACAAAGCTTACAATGAAGATTTTATATTCTAGAAAGGTATGATACATACAGGCACATATTAAAACCTTCTCCTTAATATGTCTCTAACCATGAATAAAGCACTGAATAGGTGTGAACCTAAGGAATTTAAGACAACAGATGTCAATTTTATTTTATTTTAGCATCAATATTTATAATTTACCTTTATCCTGGTCTCTCTTTAATTACATTCAGCCCTAGTAGTCTTTTCTTTATATCTTTGTACAGTCTTTAAGTTAAATCCTTTCTTACTTTAATTTTACTTTAAACTATACTGATTAATAAAAAACCATCCTTCAGTTGAGTTCTTGATTTTCTTAATCTTTTTTTCCCCATCTAATTTAAAGGTTATTTTAAACATCTTTCACATGCTTGCATTCACCACTTGCTTTGTAATTACCAGTGAGAGAAAAATCTACCACTGAGTCAATGGAAGGTTTGATTTGTACTGCTGGAAAGAAGCCATGTGCATAAACTGATAGCTGATGGAGAGGAATTAAGTTCTGAAGACTTGGATGAATTTGTTCCAACAAAGGCAAATAACGAGAAAATCAAAGGTGTGGGACAATCTGATGGCTTTGGCACTCAGAGAGGTTGGGACCTCTATACCCTAAGGAGTTGAATGTGGCAGCTCATACAGTAGAAAATGACTATAAGGTCATGATCAAGAGAAGATTTGTCACTGTCAGGATGTCCTGATTCTAGAAGAAAGGCTGCCCATTCTTGCACAATATTCTAGGGTACAGTTTTTAGTTCAAAACTGAGTTTTAAATATAAAATCCATCCTAGTCTTACTGAGGTCAACAGTGAAATTCACATACTTACAGAGCAGGCATGTTAGGTAAGAGTATGTCTGCCTCTCATTTATGCAACAGTAAGGAAATATATACCACAGCTGGAAATATCGAGAATATAGGGTTATGTTTGGTTGGCTGGTTTTGAGATTAAGTCAGCAAATTCATGCTATGACTGGCTTACTGAAGCATTTGTATAATTCATTAATAATCTTCATCATAGCCTTTGACTTGAGCTGCCTGATATCACATGACTTCTGGTTGAGGTAGAAAAGACTGTTCCACAGCTCAGCCTGCAGAAAATACTGAACAAGCTGCATTTTAATGTTCTGTTGCTAGCAGTCTGGCTGCAGATATGACTGGATATTTGAAAATGATATATTTGGGTGGTGTGTGGAGAGGAATCTGAGGTATGGCTGTTTACTTGAATGTGGCCTTTAACTGTGAAAATACAGTAAATGAGTGAGGATAGATCAGTCACAAAGTCTTGAAAGCCCTCTGAGTAGCTTATGTTTGTTGTTATAGGATACAAGGAGAAGATGACAATCAAAACAATGAGCTAAGAAAACTAACTTTGCAGCTGACAGACTAGAAGCAATGCAAGGTGGTATTTGTCAAAGTCAGAGAAAATAATATTGTGGAAAGGAGAAGGAGATCAATTCTGAGAAAATTCCTGATTTTGAGTCTTTGTAGCATTTCCCACAGTGATAAAGCTCTTCTCTCACTAGGAGAAAGACAAGATTCTTCTTTGGACATACTACATTTCAGCTTTAAGTCTTAAGTCAAAGTAGAAAAGGGAAATGTCAACATAACAAATGGTTTAGTTTGGTGGAAATGAGAGATTTCTGTGGATGGATCATCAACCTTGAGCAGGTAGATGAATTTGTATTTACCAATATGATTTATGCAGAGGCAAAGAAACGTAGGGGGAATAAGACTGCAAAGACTTTACTGAGTGTTTGGTCACAGAAAAGATGAGTAGGAGTCTTCAAAGCTCCACTGCAAGAGAAATTGTAGAGGGAGAAGGCTAACTGGGAGAAGATCAGGTTATAGACACCAAGGAAGAGCATTTCTCCTGCTAATTAGGAGTCAGTAACAGGATGAGCTAATTATAATTTTTGTCCTTTGGCCACAAAAATTATTAGAGGCTGTCTTGAGATGATTTTGAGGAGAGCATATAAGGAACAAATTAAGTCGTAAGGAAGAGGAATCTCAGATACATATTGTAGACAACACTGGAAGGTGGACAACTGGTGATAATATTGGAGTAAAGAGTTAGAAGGAGTCTAAAGCATGGACGCAGCAGCACTTATTTGTGCTTCATATACTGCTTTGTCTCTTACAATGATGCTTTTAAGGGAAACGTTTCTTTCCTTATTGTCATGGTTTCATGTTTTTTTGTCAGTATTCCACATCATAACATCATTCAGTACACTGGGAGTTAAAGAGTTAATACTGCAGTTCTGTGGATTGTTGATATACTTCATGAGCTCTGGTCTGTTGGTCTTAGAAAAGAAGAATGAACATATATATCTTTTGCATGTAGATTCTATACAATATGTCTATTGACAATCTGTTTCATTCCTCAATAAATGATCTATCTTACACCCATAGGTGCTGTCATCTGTGGAGTAACCCCAAAATCAAAATAATAAATACAATTTGTTTATTTATTTCTGCTCTGCACAGAAATGAATAATTTTTTCCTATTTTTGCCACTCTCCTGCCTGTTGGAGCTAAGTCAGCAGTATCTGCAAGGCCTTTCTGGTCCGTGAGGAGCAGGATTGCAAGCTGGACATGATTGCCTTTACTTCCTGTCTCACAGTGCACCTACCCTCTGCAGAGGGTACCATCTGCAGAGCCAGAGGCATTGCAGAGCATTAGTGTGCAGAAGACGGAATCCTATGGGCATGGAAAAAGCAGAATCAATCCTTGTGCTAATGACCTTCTGTTGAGGGTCGAAGGCCCATATGAAGAGTAATTCCACCTCCTCCCCCAGTGAGAATCAGATTGACAGGGAAGCTGTCTGAAACCCTATTGATCGCTCGTTCAGAAAGTTCAATCATGTCAGGAAAGTTGCAATACCTTTTTCTTCTTTTTATATCAATGTCTTGAAAGAAGGAAATGCTTGTTGGCCCTAAAAGTCCCAGCTTGCTGACTTTTTTTTTTTAATATTATTTTCTTGTATACTGAGTTTAAACTTGTTGGGAACAAGCTTGCCTTTCTGAAGTACTCTTTGTGAAAACTTTAGAAGTAATCACCACAGCTACAAGGGATACAAGATTGAAGGCTGACCAAGTCTAGATAAAAGGGGTGCTCTTGTTATCCCCACTTACAGAGGAGGCAGAGGTATCACAATACTTTCTCTTTAGAGATAACACGCAATGCCTACCAATTGCATCCTACTGAGACTGACTAAAGCTTGGCTACCTGGACTACAGTATCAGGGGACTCAAGAAGAGTGAGAAGAACAACACATGGTGAATATTTGTGTAAAGACCCTGGGGAGGACTGCAATCTGGACAACTATTTTGATACATTGTTCACTGAGGTGAGAGTGGGATTCTTTACATATCCTCTTCACAAGAGTTTCTAAACACAATCTGGCATCCCATCTGACATCTAAATGCGCAGCTAGTGCTTGGGGAAGAGCAATGAAGTGAATTGGAAACTGGACATGAACTTCTTGTGTCACCTGAACTCCTTTGATCCAAGCTGAACTACAAAAAACAACACATCCCACACCAATTTACTCCCTTTTTAATTACCATTTTCCTTCCCATCCCTAAAGACACACATCTATACAGATATAAATGGCCCAATCTTGTTGCTGATTAAAATGAGCAGGAGCTTTTGTGGGTCTGTGCCATAAAACAAACCGAGTTGATAGCTTTAGTTAACAATATTTAAAAATCATTAACAAAGACAATAGGTCTGTAAAATAGATTTAAAGAGATGAAAATGATGTTTTTGAGGAACATGCCTTTCAGGCCAGACATTTTCAAAGTGCAGATTTTGAATTACATGATTGTCTGATCTGACTTTTTGGCATTTTTGCTTTTGTTTGTTTTTAAATGGTGATTTTTCATTTAAACAGCTGACTGTGAAGAGACTATGATTTGTGTCAGAGCACTCAGTGAGACATTTCTCTTGGGGATCTCTTTGAAGCACTTTAGGAAGTTACTGCCTTCAGATGCCACAATGGTTGATGTGGTTGCCTATCTCAGTAGAAAGCCATCTGGGTCAGATTAAATTGACAAGAATGGCTATTCTTAAACCAGTTCTGCAGGAGGACACCTGTTCAGGCCCCACAGGTATGTGCTTAGGCTCATTTTTAATTTAAATTGCTTGGAAGGAGAGTTAATCAGAATCTCAATATGTTTGACAGTGATTAAATTTAGAATTCATAGGTTTTGGGGGAAAAAAGGTTATCTGCTGATGCTGAATTCAATGTATCTCAATAGAGCTCCAAAGGCAAATCCTTTCTGTATTCTTCAGAGTTTCTTTTTTGGGGTTGTCATGCAGTGTTTGGGATGGCACTGTATAAGTAAAAAATACTGTAAGTAAAGATAAGACAGAACATCAGGGCTATGCTTAGACATCTCTTATTCTTCTGACCTTATAAAGACACTTTTATGGAGCTATTCAACTTTTCAAAAATCCATTCCCAGGTAGAAAAGAGCAGTTCCTACTGGGAGTTTTGCTGCACTCCAAGAAACTTTTATCAAGTTCCTCAATAGTGGGGAAGTTCCTAATTGCTTTTAACTATCCCCTTCCTCCCTCCTGCTTTGTTACCTTTCCTTTGCTTTTGACTCCTGAGATATTCTGAAAAGCCTTTCACCTTTTAGAGGAAGCACTGGGGCCGGTACAAAGATATCCACAGAGAATAATATTGGCAGTGTATGTGCTGTATTGATCTTAGCCTGAAGACCTAAGCTATGTATTCCTAAGCTCTACCAACCGGTATCTTATAACACAAACAAACAAACAAACAAATCTTGCAATGATTCCTACTCTCTGTGGTTGTATTTTTATTTAAAAGGGGTCCAATTCAGACAACACTGATAACAGCTAGCATATCAGTGACAGATCTGCTGTTCTAGTGGACTCACTCTATAGCTTCCTCCATCTAGCCAACAAGTCTCATTTTGAGGCTTCTGAGCCTTTATATTTCTGTGGTCTGCCTTCTGTGAGATATTTCTTCAAGACCCCAGTGGATGCACTATCTTCACCAGAACAACAATAACAACAACAAAATAATTGACAGGGCTTTTTAAATGGGAAGCATCCATATCCAGGAATGAGATGAGATTTAAGAATGTGAGGTATCAATAAATTAACAAGATAAGCATGATTGCCCAGTCAAATCCAAAGAAAAAAGGTTTAAGGCAAAGGTCCATTGGTTAGACAAGCAGTGGGGAACAAAGGGTCAATAATATCCCTGTCTGAAGAATTAGTGATACTGCTACTGAAGACTAACTGCCCTCCAAAATCCCTGTGAAGAACACTCAGACAAGAGCTGCATAAATGGTTTGAGATCTGTAAAATTCAGGGTTTTTAATGAGAACCTAGGGATGCCTGATACATCTTCAACCACTTGCTCAAGGCTTATTATTCGGGTAGCTGGATATTAATTTTCACTACCCATGGCTGAGCAACCAGGGCCTACTTTCTTCATGGATATCAGGTGGAGCCTGAGCACCAGTAGCAAGGCAGCTGTGGGGATTTGGGCATGCTGCTCCTTCTGCAATTGGGAACAGGAGGAATGAGACTGACACTCTGAAAAGGGGCTTTTTTCTTGCCATAGCAACATTAATTATCCCATTAATGATTCCTTTTCTCAGGAGAGGCAGAAACATGTTGTTTCTACATGATCCTAGCCATGTAAATGCTAATGTCTATGATGCTGTTGCCTTTCTGTGCTGTCCTTAGAAACTCTTCAGCCTGGCTGAATCCGAGGATATATTTCCAAAGGTCTGAAGGGGACCAGGGTGGTATTTAGTCTCCCTGTGCAGAGCTGTAACGTAGTCAGAGCACACCCAACAAAGCAGGCTTGTGGCATACCCTGAGGGCTGAGCTAGTCCTTATACTCACTTTTTCTTCCATTGGAACAATAACTCTTAAAAGAAATTTCTCCTTTGAAACATTCTAGGGAGCTCAGACAGATCTAATCTTTCTTCCTGAAACTTATTATTTTGCTTCCTTTTCTAAGAGACTATTTGATCATTTTTCTCAATTAAAATAACCGTTTCTACTTTAGCTCCTTGGAGATGCAAATTTCACTTGCTAAAGAAAAGTCCTTGACTAGCTATTTAATAGCACTTTGCATCTATGAGTAGGAAAAGGTCTTCCCATTTCTCCTCTGTTTTTGACTCTAACATGGAGAAATGTATCTTCAGCTGTATTTTATATTCTCTAACATATCTGATACAAACTTATAGACTCTTGACTGAAAGTTGTGATTAACAACTTTGGGGTGATGGGACCCCAATGAGATTCTACCGAGCACATACAGCAGTACTGCACTACACAGTTACTTCAAAGGAGGACAGAGAGCAGTAATGGACTCAAGAGATTTTGATATTTCAGTGATTCTGTGGAGGCAGACAATCATAGAAATAATGTTATGATCATTATGTAAACTGTTCTCGGCAAAGAGCATTAGAACATCTTAGCAAGCTTTGATTAGCTGAGACAATTTCAAGACTGTATAGAGCAACTACTTTTCTGTAAAAGCTTTGGTATAAACTGTGTACTTTATGCCATGTCTTTTATTCTTATCTAATATGGAGATGT
Source organism: Perdix hodgsoniae (assembly GCA_035772895.1). NCBI lineage: Eukaryota > Metazoa > Chordata > Aves > Galliformes > Phasianidae > Perdix > Perdix hodgsoniae. The sequence goes on from JAPSGF010000004.1 coordinate 27,818,428, forward strand.
TTTTCAGAATTAACAGGCATGCAGTTCAGTAAATGTGTTACTGGTACTATCACACTATCACACTGAATAGAACTTACTGTTAACAAGGTGGATGATCCTTCCTGCCCCCTCCCTGGGACTTTAGTGACATTGCTAAGAGCTTTATACCATCATCTGTTCACTATTTCTGTCTGTGTGCTGCTGTTATAAGGAAGTTCAATTTACTAACAGAGTATTAAGATATTGGTGAAGATATTTTTCTGTAGATTTTTTCCTAGTGTCAATGGACGAAGTAAGTTTTGTCTTAAATTGTATACCCTAGTGCATCAATATTTACCCATGATCTTTTTGGATACAATAACTAAATAAACAAACAAATAACTAAATAAATAATTACTATCATCTCAAGTTTCTCTACAAGTTATCAACACATCAATAGAAATCATGAAAAAGTGGAGTAGATGTCTTTGCTCTTCTTGAGGTACTGAATGTGTTCTTTCATGAACTCACAGAACCATTCAGCAAGCCATCTAGAATAACCCAGCTTGGTAACAGGGATCGCTTTGGCTCTAGGCAAAGCAGGCAGCAACTCAGCTTTGCAGTGACCAAGTTCATGCTGCTGGGAAAGTAGAGAAGATGCAAACAAAGGCCATACACACACACATATTCTAACCCCCCTTTGTGCACATCAACATGCATACAAATTAAAAAATATGTTGAAGTCCCTAATTTTTAAGAAAGACACATATTTTTCAAGGCTGAATTTTGTGGAGGTGTAAAAGATTCATTGACGTTTTTTGCACTTTTTTTTTTTTTCACGCTGCTAAACTCTTTTGACCTTTTAAAGTGATTTAATTAAAAAGTTTTTATTTAAAAAAGCCTCAAAATTAATTTTCTTAGTCGATCAAAATTCTACCATTTCAATGTTTCTGGTATTTCAGTATCCTAATTTTCATCACCACAAAGATCAATACTACCATCCATCTCTGTTCATGATATTTTTTCCCCCAGAAGATAACTTGAACATCAAGATTTCAAGAGTAAGATTTCAGTAAGAAACAATGGAAAATATTTGTTGTGACTGATTATTAGATCTCTCTGATTTTGTTTCAAAATCACAGCTTCATTTCTCTCAAACATTTCACAGCAATAGATAGAGAAATTCATGGGCCTAATAGTAAGCATGAATTCTGTTGCAGACAGATTACCTGAGTTATTGAGTTTTTTATTTTGCATAATTCTGAGAGATGGCTTTCTGAAATAAAATGTCATCTGCTTCTACTTACTTTTCCTTGTTTTCTTCTCTAAGAGAACAAGAAAACACGCTGATTTTGAAAGGTGGTCCCTTTGTGGCCCATCTTTTTCCTCCGTCTCTCTAAAAAGACAAGACACGAATTTGTAAGTGAGTTATCAGACAATCCAATATACAACACATCAAAGGAGCCAAATAAATGCACTTTCATTTGACACATCTTGACGTAGCTGAAAGTTTGAAATTTGAATTCAGATTTACCAGAAGGCTTCTGGGACCACAGCCAGAAGTAGCTGACAGCCATATTCTCAAATAACTTTCCCTGTTTTCTCCAAGTGAAATTTATTCACATATCATAACACTATGGTGTGCATTGTAGCCCCCTTATTAATGTGATAAGGGGTAACACACATCCTGGATAAGACGAATCAGAGTAAAACAAGATTTTCAAACTTTTTCATCTTCATGGAAGAAATATATCATTTCACAACATCCTGACAATACCAGCTGACAGCCAAAAATTACATACAACAAATTAGCATCAGGGCTTTAATCGTTCATAATATTTTAATATTTTTCATATATATTTGGTTATTATAGGGGTACTGCAGCTTATCAACACAGTTGTTAATCATTCATAAGGGATATATGCACTGCAATTGACTCTTTAAACTTGGTGGAATTTTTCAGACTTTACCTTAATCCAATAGGAAAATTTGATTTTCAAATAGCCATTGCTACATGTGCTTTTTGTTGATAAAAAGACATAATAGCTGCTCAATCAATACCTGCAGGGCAATATTATCACACAGATAGAGAGATTTGATTAGACAAGAGTTGCCTAATATAAGGCATAATTAAATAAAAATTACAGATAGATGCAATTTAAAAGATCTTTATTGCATGTTAAGTTTGGATAAACAAATGAAAGCTATCAAGTTGGGATTTGTTATTCATTTCAACTTGCCTCTTGATTACTTATGCTTAATAGTAATAAGTTTTTCCAAGGCCTTTTAACGAGTTTGCCTTTTAACGATCTTTTAACAAAATTAAAATGAAGTCTATTATTTCAGAACTCAAGCCACAATTACAAGAAATATCTATGTTCCACAAAGTTGTTAAGGTCCTTTGATATTCTAATTCAAAGCTGTCTATGATCAAAATTCAGGAGAAAACTATGTGTAAAATGTTAGATATTGTTCTCCTGAGTGTGAGAATCAATTTCATATCCCTTATAATACATGAGATGCGAGAGATGTAGGTTTTGAATCATAGGAGAATATGATATGGAAGGAAGGTAGAGGAAGATACTCATGGTGTTAGTCTTACCCTCTGCTTGCTGCAATGAACTTATTTAAGAGGAGGATTATGCTTAATAGGACATTATAAGGCACCCTGTGTGGAAACTGACACTGTAAGTGCTTGGGTGCAAACAATTTGCCTCATGCTGGGTGTTCCTTCTGCCTGCAGCTCTCCTGTAGTCAACTGGATCTGAAGCCAGAGAGCTCAGTGGATGTGCTGGGTGAGAAACATACTGCAAGGAGCCCTGTGGCTGCAGAAGTTGTCTGGGATTTCAGACATGGAGGCTCAGGCTGAAGAACTTCTGTCACCTCAAAGCCCAAGGATGCTGACAGCAGTTTCTATAGGCCTGACTTGGAGGAGTCCTTCCTCTTCTTTACTGCAATGAGCACTTATTGGGACAACAAAATTTTATAATCTAGGCACTCACGTGGCATGTGGGAATTCATGAGTCAAGTCCACACTCTGCTAAATATTTAAATTCCACCCTTATATTTTTACACTAATTCAATCCTTTGTTGCCAGTCTCAGCAGAAAGGCTGACAGCCAAATGGACTCAGAAAAGGAAGTGTCCTCTCATGTCTACAGATGGTCTGGCCAGCTCAAGCATAAAGAACTTTGATGGGGTTGAAAAGTTTTATTGTCTCTGTATCCACTTTGGTTGTGTCACAGATTATAGAGTTCAGAATCCAACCATTCTCAATGGGAGAATTTTCTGTGTACTAAATTTGCAGTATTACATTTGGAGAATTGCATTTATCAAAGACAAACCTGACTCTCTGAAAAACATTTATTAAAAAAGACTGACTACAGCTTTCAGAAAGCTCGACAAGATTTGATATTTTGCTTTCCATCTTTTCCAAGTGCATTAATAGCTTTTAAGACTAAATGACATGAGTGTGCTAGATATCTCAGCAGTGCATTAGACACAGAGAAAACAGGATTTTGTGGCTTTGTTTACAAACCTGGTGATCAGGAGAGAAAGCAGCTTTAATAGAACAGTCTGAAAAATCAGGAATATCTCCTATCCAAACAGATTAATGAAGGAGTTTGCTATTAAACAGCTAAAATTAAAATTAAATTGACATCATCTAGATTATATTTCATGCAATATCAGAAACATTTTAATGGATAAATGTTTCTGAAAAGACATTCAAATAAAACAAACAAAAAACAAAACAAAAACAACAACAAAAAACAAGAAGAAGTAAATTCTCAGTTTGTACTGTTTACTACTACCACTTTCTTTTATTAGTTATTTTCTATTATTCCTTGCCTGACTGGACACCAGGTGGGCAAATATCCAGTAATAAACTGCATAAGTGAATAATCCTTGAATACCTCAATCTCTGAGAAGTCATTTATTCTCACTAGCAGATGTTTACAAACAGTAAAACTGAATCTGAACAACTGGATCCAAACCCAGAAAAAGCCAAAAAATACCAACAACATGTCAAGTGACAAAGCAAGTGGCAAAAAATTACAGCCTTTCCTAAATTTTTTCCCAGATACAATCACTGTTCAAACTTACCATTTTTGTCAAGTGAATTTACCTAATTCTAATTTAACAGCCTTCATATTTTTTTGCTGTGGCTGGTTGACATGATATGGCTGGTTGCCTAAAACAACTAACAGAAATAAAAATAACTTCAAGTAAAATATTTTTTTTTCCTGCTAAGCTAAGCACCATATGAGCTATGGGTGAATTTTCTTTCAGTAAAGCTAACATAGTAATTTTCATACACATTTCATTTTTCATTCACATGCAAGAGATTTGTTTAATGAGCTGCCCAAGAGGTAGCATCTTTGCTTAGAAGAAAATTAGGCCACCTTTTATAACAAGACGAAGGCCTGTTAAATTTGTTGGTGTATATTTTAATTTATGGCCATCATGAAACCATTTAACATACTTATCCTTTTATGGACTAGTGTTCCAGCCCCTGCACCAATATTATTATTGGTACAGATCAGTAAGGATGACTCACCGTGGAGACCGAGAATCCAGGAAAGTGTCAGCCTTCCCATTTTACTCAGCTAAGGACCAAAGACCAAGGAGTTTGGGCCGGGCATTGATCCTCCATGAACCAAAGATGAGGGATGCCTGGGAGTGGGCAGCAGAACTGATCTGTCAAGTTAAATGCGAGCAGGTTGTTTCTGAGAGGATGAGAAAAGCACATGGGTGAGACAGCTTCCAGGTAAAGAGGAAGCTGCTTCCTAGAGCAGGTTGTGATCAAGGGAAGTCGTAGCAAATTGTTTTAACCATTTGATTGATTAAATTTGATTAGATTGCTTTCTGCACTGTCTTTAAGTGCTAGCCAACAGCCATTTAGTTTCATCTTTTTCAGATCAAACAGAACACTGTGAGAGGTAGAATGTCTCACGGTTTGGGACTAAAGTCTGCCTTTGGACTAAAGTCTATCTTCTCTGGAAATAAGAAAAATTTGCATCTGATTTTGACAGTGAGCTCTTCTTAAAGAATATGCATAAAGCTTGCTGTTTCATCAGTGTTCTCAAAGCAGATAAATGAGCATTTTCTTCACTGCAGCAGATTTGGTCTCACACAGGGATAAAAGGAGTGTGGTGGACATTCCCTGTAGGGCACACATTCAGCTTTGCAGTGACATAATCATTAATCTCAGCCCACCTCTCACACCTGGTGAGTTATTCAGAAAAAGAATATATAGGCATTCACTGCACAGGACTAAAACTTGTTTACTCTGTAGGAAGCTAAAGTGACCAGTAATGCTGTACCTGCATATTCAAACACAACCGTCTTCCCATCCCCTCCAACAAGGTACCAGAAATTGCTTCTTTTCATTATTCTCAATAATATTTTGGATGACAGATTCTGATAAGGCTGGCACTTTAGGGAAGCTCTGTAGAAGACTCCTTCCTTAAGTCTTTTCTTGTTGATATTTCAGAAGAGACAGTTAAGGAGTATTCTCACATATGAGCAACTCCCTAAAATAAGGCCAAGCCAGCAGAAACTATTATTAAATTAACCTCATCTCTCTCTGCGGAACCCTTCACTCTGACCAGCTGAGTGCATTTCATTTCTATTATATTAGAATCCACTGTAAAGAATTATGTTAGAGTGATTTCATTTTTTCAACAAACCTACTCACCATCTGCATTTGGCAAAACTCATTGACATCAGTCTTTGTTGCTTAGCAATAAATACTTGTGCTGTCTCCAGTCACAAAGAGTGTTCATTACTTTGTCATCCAGACATTTTACATAGCCTTTACGGACTCAGAAATTATTTATGCTGGCCTTATTGGAAGAGAAGAGTGAGAGCTAAAAAAACAATGTGTGGAATGAAAGGAAAGGCACGACAGTCTTGAACAGGTGTTGGATATACGTGGCAAAGAACCTGTAGCAGATTCACAAGCTCAGTACAGAGGAAAGAAATACCTAAGGAAATCAATGCAATACTATTACTATAAAATATTAAAGTAGTTTTAGAGGTTGCCAGACATCAATAATCTTGAACACTATTAAAGTGTATGTTTTGTAGTGGCATTGATGATTACATTGCATCCATGTGTGCTAATCAAGATATATTTATTCTGCAAGAATATCTAGTGTGAAAATGTGCTTTGTGTTTATATTCTGTGTCAGCATGTAATCAAGTATTCCAATTTGAACAAAATACCTACAAATTTCAATAGAGCTCTGTGATAATTATTTTGTTACTCATAACTTCAGAACCATTTGAATTTGACAATAAATGTTATACTTATTAGCCCAGAACTGAACTGTGTCAAAACCACGAAGGAAAGATTTTGTTTATAGAATGATAGGAGAAATGATGAAGTTGCAAAATTATAATTGTAGTGTTTATTTAGCAGTTACTCTGGCCCAATTTTGTTAGATATCTAAATCTAAGATATTAACCTTTCACACTCAGATGAGAGGAAGTCAGACTAGAAAGTTCCAAAAAGGCAAAAAGAAAACTGAGAATGAAATGGGTCACTTGCTGTAGAGCATGTTCTATTTAATAGATGAACAAGTTAACGAATATGACAGTGAGTCATCTGAAGTCAGAAAACAGCATACTGTTAGAATGTCAGATGATTTATAAACTTCTTAGCTTTTGCTTGTAATTGTGGACACATTATGCTAAAAACAAAGCAGCAAAAATACAGCAAAATTCAAAATATGAGATGAAAAATCTGTCATGGGCAGAGTGTCCACTGCAAAGTGCTACAGATACTTCATGTATTTTCCAGGAAATTATAAGGAAAACTTCCCAAAACTGAACTTCATTTCAGCACTGAACTTGGATCAGAAGAAATCTCCTTTTGTTTTAAAGGTCATGACTTTGATCCTTAACTACCAATATAATGTTTTATTTTCATTGTTCAGCAAAATGATAATTACAGTAGACATGAACTACAAGCCAGGTATGTAGATTTAGGCTACTGGTGAATTACAGTGACACACAACTGTTGTGCAGCCTTCAAGACTAGAGGGAGGGATTTAGGGAAGTGAACATTGTTATAGAAGCCAGATTCTTTTAAAATATGCAGGAGACTGAGAAGAAAATGGGCTTATTCCATATTAGCTATAAAGCAAATTTTAATTCATTTTCCCCACCTGGAAGGCACAATGTTACTATGTCAAGGCAATATTGACCTGAATTGCCTTGGGAGGTGCAAAATTGTGAAGCCCAGGTACCCTGACACTGAAATCTTCAAACCACTGTTTCTGCTCACCAGGATTTTCTTCAGGAATCTGTAGTGCAGTAGTGCATTGTGTTGCATGACCATGCTCAGTGTGCTGTGAAGCAGGGAATTTTTACAGCATTCAGCTTAACCATAGGTAGCCGTTAAGTGCTGGAAACTTGAAAGTCTGACCCTCAGCCCTTTTGGAAATATCTCCTATTAAATGCAACACACTGCTGAAATACAAAGTAAAACGTTGTTCAGCTGTGCTGAAACAAGAGAAAACTTTCTTCAATATGAAGGAGAAAAAATGTGAAAGCAACAGGACAGAAGGGAAAGAAGCACTAATCAAAAGTCACATTTAGGGGAAAAAATGTAGAATTTTGAAAGGTGATAGATGACATTACAAGGAGTCAGAGGCTAAGAAAAACAAGAAACCTAAGGTACCTCTTTTGGCAAGGCTTCAGTACTCAAGAGCATCAGTAAACCTTTTCCCAAGTAAAATGCTGACTTTTCTAAAAGTGCAGTCAAGGTAAGAAAACCAGTGTATTCTCAGTGAATGATGGGTTAGGCTCTGTACTTCCAATAAATCTGAGATCAAATTGACTGACCAATTATGCTCACATAAGTTTGGAAGAACTCTACTCCACAACTCATTATACAAGAGCTGCTCTGAAAGTAATGCCTCTACTTTATTTTCTTTACCCATGATGTCAGAGGCAGATGTTAGAGATATGGCAGTTGAACATTCCTGCCAGCATTCTCTAAGTTTTGTTTCTGTGCAACAGATGGCAGCAGTGAGGCAGTCTGACAAAGCAGCATCTATCATGGGAGTGCAGATGAAGCAAAAGTGTGTCATTGAATTACTCTATGCAGAAACAATTGCACCCACTGACATTCACTGACACTTGCTGAATGTTTATGTAGACCAAACAGTGGATGTGAGTGCAGTGAGGCAGTGGGTGACAGTGGTGACAGTGATTTCAGTGATGTGAAATACAAGCCATGTTCTAGATGGTCATGAACAGCTATCACACCACAAAACAAAGAGCACCTTGATCACATAATCCATGCAAATTGGCTGATGGTGGCAACCACGCTGAAAAAAAAAAAAAGTGTTTTGCAGATGATCATTTTCTCTATCAAATGTTGTTCTTATGCTCTTTTTATCTGTAGTAGTTTCCATGGAAATAAACAGGAAGCATTACTTTCAGTGCAACCTACGTTTTGGTATTTCCCTTGCTCCTTCACTGTTCACCCCTTCTCTCTGGGACAAGTTTTTCTTTTTGGCTGTTTCCAGTTATTTTTTCACTACTTTTCCATCACACAGGAAGGCTCAAAAGACCAGCAACACTGAACACTCTTTCGTGGAAGAAATAAACCCCATGTTAAATTTGGAATCTCACATTACTTACACAGTTCTGAAATCACATAGAAAAATATCATCCCACTCTGTCTGAGTTGGACCAAAAACTCCTTTTCTTTTTCTTTTTTTTCCAGTTCAACAGACTGAGAAAGATCAAACAGGGTAATCTGATGGTCTGGTCTGGATTTCAAAGTTGCAAATAAGATTAATGAATGGAAAATCCACATTTGCAGCAGTACCTTTTCTTTGCTGGGGTTCCTCAGTTCCAATTCAGAGCATTAGGGAGCAGTAAAAGGATTATACTGTAATATATTGCTGCTACCATGCACTTTCAGCTGACTACTCACTAGGCAATTTGGTAAGCAACAGCAAGTTGGTTCTTGAACCATCTCTTTTGGCCCTAAGCTCAGTGCTGGCAGGCTCACCACTTAGCTCCTCATTTCTTCCTGAAGCAAGCACTGGGTAACAGGATGCTACATTTGTTCATTTTGCATCAAGCTAAAGGCAAGAAAACACCAAGAGGGGTCTTTACATTCAAGTTATGCCATTAAGGAACTGCATCTATAGCTTTCTTACATTTCTAAAAGATAAAACAAGAATTATGCAGCACTCAGCAGTCTATGTCAGTGAAATCAAGAGACTGTAGTAATAACACCAAATCAGACACCACAAAGATAAATTAAAAGGGGCTAGAGGGAAAGTGAAGTTGAATATCTATCATTCCCTGGTTATTCCTTTTCCCTTACATATTTAAATTAATAATATTGCAGTGATCCACAGGACCAGGTACAGCAACAGAGCTGCAACAAAAGGACTGTGTGCCTCATATTTTGCCCCTGCTGGAGGCGAAGCTCCATTTCAAGAGTTTATTTCCTTCTTGAGGGATTCTTCTATACTGTAATCAACAAAAGGAATCAATGACTCACTGCTTGCCAATACCACTCACACTGTATTTGTTCATTTTCCTAGAGCTGCAATGCTTGGAATAAAAGTAAATGGCTGTTCTCATCACTTCCTGTTCTGATCTCGAAAAGTAGTGTTTCAGGGATTTAATTTGTCGTTCTTGACCTTCCCAGTTGCTCTCTGTTTATTGGTGACAGGAAATGATCCTGTCATATAAGCTGTAGTGTGCTGAAGTCTTTTTCCAGTTAAGCAGAGACACAAGGGCTAACTTCTGATTTGCTTCTGTTGATTTGTAATAAAATTCCAAATGCTGAACATAATACAGGACTTAGAATAAGCCCAAACTTTTATGCCATTTAAACACAGTAAACTGCTTTGTAAATGTGCTTGAAACTATACTGTGCCATGTGGTTCATGACATGTCCACAGCTTGGATTGAACTGGTGTCTGGTTACTTGTTTTATAGATAATAATAAATAATAATATATAGATAATAAATATATGGACTCATTGCCTCAGCTCTGACGAGAGGGAAACACCTTTAAGCTAATAGTTCACTATCCCAAAATGTCAGTGGGTTAATGGAAAACATTGTACGTATATCAGTGTTGTCATCACTGAAGTTCAAATCCCACATATAAAAACTGTGCACCGAATCACTGTTAATCTCCATAACACTCAACCCCATGTATCTTAGTTTAAATAGCACATATTCATCCTGTTCATGGAAAATATGGTCTATTTAGTTTTTTCTAATAGAGATGTAAGATATGCCAACAAAGTACAATGCTTGCATTTATTGTGTAAAATATTATGTAATTAGATAACTCCTGAGAGAGAATGGCTTGAAGAAAAAGACTTGGAGAAATGACTAAGAAAGTCACAGGTTCTGATTTCTTCTGTATATAATTTTATTAGGCCATAGTTGGTATTTAATCTTTTTTCTCTGTACATTAGTCAATCTATGTGGAAAACTGGTTAAAAACAAGCAGGGCTCTTGAATTTGTACAACTAAGAGATAAGGAGTGCTTGTTAAACACATCCAAGTGTGACTCTGAAAGCAGTCTCTCTGCTCTTTCTAGCAGTACCTTCATCATCAGAACTAAAGCTGTGAAAAAATAATGCACAACATCAATGGCTTTTGTTTTTAAAATACCCATTAATAATTACAGCTCTAACAATTTTACAGCTGAACATTTCAAATCCAAATTTAGTGGAGCAGCACTAACAGTTTACTCCTTTCACCACCATCATTAGCAGGTCAAGGATGAAGAGAAGGGAAAAGCTTTAGTTTTGGAAGTAAGTGGAAGCAGAGGTTCTATTCGTGTCCTGCATGCCTGACACGCTGAATTTTTGCTAAGATTGCAACTGAGGAAGAGGACCTGTTTTGGAGGATGGATGTGACAGTGATGAAAAGGAAATGGAACACGTAAGAGAAAAGGAAAGGTAAACTTGACAGGCAGAGTGGGACACGTTCGCCAGTTTAACAACATCTGCCACAGCCAGTGAGCATCAGCTGGCCAATACAACAGAAGCTTCTTCAGCAGCATCTCAGCTCAAATCATTCATTACTAGTACAGCTGCTGAGATGCATGAGCATGCCAAGCATGTCAGCTTTGACAGGATTTTACTGGAAGGTTTCCTTTTAACTTTTAATCTAAAGTGGTAGAATTCTGTGAATTTTTCATGACATTGTGTCTAAATTTGCCCCTCCCCATGCTGACAGGCCTCCCAGTGTGCCATGCAAACTATCTCCTTGCATCCATTTGTGCTCCTGCCTTCCTTTCATCTGCTCAGAACTTAGTGCTAGAACTGTTTATTCATCTTTGTATGTCAGATGTCTATCTTTCATGAAACTTTTTCCTGCAGTTCACTTCTGTAAAAGGCCTATAATTCTAATAAATAAAGGAGATTTTTATCATTTTTTAACTCTATTTTTTTTTTACTTTGTTTTGATAATCCTACATGTAAGGTTCCATCAAAATGGAAGTAAACAACAAAAATAACTGCTAAATCAAAATGAGCACATTTTGATTTACAAGACCAGATAAATAATCAGAAGCTATATTACAGTTTCCAACAACCAATGTTAGATAAATTACTTAATGACATCTTGCTTCTAGGAATATACAATTTTTTTTGCGTTCATGGAGGATTTTCACCTTGACTTCGCGAATAAACTGATATAGACACAAGGACATCTCAGAATAATAATTATCAAATGTGGTGGCTTGAAATTCACTTGCCACCTGCTGCGATATGCCCAGTGATGTTAAGTTCAGAATTAAGATGCATGCCTGTGGGATTCCTTAGCAAGGAGGAATGTTTTCCTTCTTTGCATGTTAAAATATTTTTGTGGTATGAAGTTGAAAATTTGTGGTACAAAAAATCCCAAGAAAATAATTGACTCAGTGAATAATTTATTGAATTTACTGAAAATATTGACCTAGATTTAATGTTTCCACATTCAGAACATGGAAAATGAGTTAAAATGGCACGCAGAGTTCGCCTGGAGTGAGTCTGTTGTGACATGATTAATTTACGAGAATGAGGTGTTATGCAAGAAAAGCCGCTTAGTTATTAAACACCGTGCTTGGGTTATACTGGCAGTAAAAAGAAAATATCACCTGTGGTCTGATCCTGCCAACTATTACTGAAGTCAAAAGTTGTCAAAAAAAGGAAAGTAGGAGTGATTGACAGGCTCAGGAGTGGATGAGGGCTGCAGTTCTGACTGCTTTTTCTCCACCACCTCTGAGCGGATCCTATATCTGGTCCCAGAAGTCCTGGAATCAGGTTTTTTCAATGTCTTCTGTATTCAAATTGTGGATGCCATTTGAGAGTGTAATGCATTGAAGTTTACAGTGCATTTAACTTACTGCTAGCCTACTTCTCAGAAGACTGGCTGCTAGACCTGTTTCTGCTTTTGACAAAAGAGCATCCAATAGCACAGAAAGATCAGAACAGAAAATGTCATTGAGTATCCAGTTAAAGCTGGAAATGGACAACTGAGCTGTTCAGTAGTATAGAAAGAAGATCAAAGCAAAACTATACTAAGCTTCACTATGTAGACTGATGTTTCTCTTTTATTTCCCCCACCAGAAACCCTCTTAAGTGGACAGCAAATAGCCAAATTGACATACTTTCCAGCCTTCCAAAGAAATACAATATGTCATGTAGAGTACAGTTTCCAGACTAGAGATTTACTGCATCTGTATGCATCTTACTGTGCAGAGATACCCTTCCTAAGCAGAAAGCATTTTGCCCTGGCTGACTTACATGGATCAGGCAGCTCTTAGAAATATACAGCATTCATTGAGCCAGCTTTCCTGCTCAATGACTGCTGGCAAATATCACCAGAGAAAGAAGATACTTGTTGCAATCTGCCATCTGGTAGGTAGTTTTAACAAATATTAGTTTATAAAAATATTCTCTGCAGGAATAAGTTCACAATGGACACATTATTTTCAAGACAAGGGAAAATTATGTCAGCAAATGTTGGCTACAAGGAAATGCCCCATAGGGCATGGGGAATTAGAAGATGAGTTGTGGCACTCATGAAAGGAAGTGTTTAAGTGAAAGAAGTCAAAGGGAGACAGATAGCACAAAAATGGTGGGGGAAACAGAGAGGACCTCCAAGATGATGGGAGGCAGGGCTTAAATGCTTGCTGAAAAGGGATCCCTGATGTGTAATTCAGACTACAATATCACTCTTTTCAGACAGCCTCCATATTGCTGTTTGTCACTTTGAAATCTGGAAGTGGACAAAGAGGAGCAACTCTGCATGTACTGGTAGCTTCAAAATGATAATGATTTAAAGAGAATGGGAAGGTGGCAGAAAGGATTACTAATGATAAGAGAGCATAGAAAAAGTGTTTTCATGTTTGTTTCATATAAGAGTGGGCAGAAATATTTGGAAATTCCCTAGTGTCAACCAGTTCCCACTGTATCTCCCCAAGCAGTCATGTACAGCGCCTTTAACTCTTACAATAGCAGTTCCCTTTCATGAAAGTGATATCAGGGGATGCAGGGAGGCATGTAATTTGCAAATGCAGACAGCCAGTTATAGCTATCTACTAGATGTTACTGTTACAGAGACAAGCATCTGAGGTCTCCTCAGAGTTAGTGGAGGGAATGAATCAGATCAACTCCTTGTCTCTGCCTCAGGGTGCACTGAATTGCTCACTAGACTCATTGGCTTTGTAGAAACTCAAGTTCTCCTGTACCCCAGAACTGCTGCTGCTGTCTGAGCCAAGCTGTAATGCTTACAAGATTTCAGGAATGGCAGAGGAACCTATTGCTGACCACCAGCTACTAAATCTCTTTTGGAAAGCACATAATTATTATTTCACAGGTGGCAAGCAGAGAAAGAATTGACTTGAAAATTACAGCAGTTGTGCAATTTCTTCAAGTTGACATAAATCAAGGAAAGACCACTTAAAGTAACAAACTAGCTCTAGTACATGATCAGAGCTAGGAAATGTTGAAGCTGGGAAGATTGAGAAATGTTTGGATATGATGCAATCACAGTTTTCAGCTATAAGCATGCAAGTGTGCACTTTCAGAATGAAGCAGATGCTTCTAATTATCTGCAATAAGGAGAAGACAGGACATTTGAAAATGTAGCTGGCATCAGGTGGCTGTCAGAAGACTCCTGGGTAGGAAAGAAAAGCATACAAAACATACATTTTACTCTCTTAGCTTGTAAACTTCAAGACACTATACAAGCTGAAAAATTTATGTATATTCTAAGACTGAAAGCAAAACTATCAAACTAGATATTTTACTGTAGAGTTTTTCTCTTGTTTTAACACAACACGTGACAGTCCTTGCTCTTGAAATACTTTCCTTTGATGTTCTAAGACATTACTCAGATTTGAATAGATTTACATGCCTAAATGTGGCTACTGCTTGCTTATATACTTTTTGTATGTGAACTAAGATTTGCACAGAAAGGCACTGTTTTCAAAATAAAGAAATGCATAGCATAGAAGAGTAAACACATAAATGTAGTTCTTTTATTCACCATTTATTAAGTACTGCCCCACATGCTGGAGAAATGTTTCTGAATCACTATGTGCTTAGCAGGATGATGATGAGGAAGTCCAAACCACGCATCTGCTGACCGGCAAATTCACAGCCTGTCTCTTGTTACTCCTTAATCTATTGGAGCTCAGGCTGCCTATAGATTCTCATGAGACATGAAGATGAAAAGAACCATAGACAGTCTTACTCTGCGGTAAGCTGACTTGTGGTAAGCAAGTGTTATAGCCAGACTGCACCACTGTGCTTGCTTGGTAATTGTAAGCTTACATGACACATAAAGTTGTGTGGTATAATCAGATTATGCAATAGTAAATGCAGACACACAGATTTTGCAAAAAGATGCCATCACAAGCCAGCACTGCATTCGGGATCTATCCACTGCCGCCCATTCAGTCAAGAACTCTGACCACATCAACAGCATCAACCAAAGGAGCCACCAAGGAATACACAGTTGTGAATTTCTTCTCTTAATACAGAAGGCTGTACTAAGAATAGACTCTTTTCATCTGTTCGGTCTTGTTGCTTTTCTTTGTTTCTTACTGCTTGGAAGAAAAAGGCTCACACCTGGTAATAAACTAATAAACTGCAACTTACCTATCTGTGTATTTGTTTTGCTTCATCTGGGACACCTTGGAATGTGCAGTGGTCAGTGAAACAAAAGCATAATGCTCTTAGGTTGGCTTTTACTTAAGATGGATAAATCTTGGCTGTGGTAAAATAACTCATTTCAGTTTTCCTCTGCAAAAAGCACGGGAAAATTAAAACATCTTGCTAAAATTATTAGCAAAATATGAGCTTTTAGACAATTGAGATAGTGCTTTCCTGATAAAATAAATGTTACCATTCAAAATGGCTTCTTATCCATCGCTTTTAGATGTCGTTGCTAATTTATATGCAGTACATACTAGAGCTTATCCACACTTTCAGAGACAACTTAAAAATCCTATAGGGAAATGCTCTTTTCTTGGCAGCTTGTTCAAAACCTCAAACTCTTATGACTGAAATTAGTTTGGAAAGCATACTCAGTGCATTACCCAAAATTCTGCCCATGGACAGGAATGTTGAAATTGATCTAAGAAGGTATATTCTTCATTAAGCAAACCTCTTACTGTTTATTCGAAGTCAGGTAATTGTTTTTACTCTCAGTACTCTGCCAAGCTCCCCTGACAGTTTGACATTGGCCTCTACTGGCTAATTTGTGGTGGCCTGTAGAAGGAGAGGATAATGAATTCTAAATTGCAATTAGATGCATCATTTGCTTCTTCTTCAAGAACCACAGGAAACAGCTCAAAAATTATAGGTAATTAAAGGAATTTTGAGTTGCTAAATATCAGCTCTTCCTCCAAACACTGATCCATTACAGGTAAGCCAATGAATGATAAAAGTTTGTCTGTTTTGATGAATAGACAGAAGTCTTAGTACTTATTATTAAGATTTCACTATTTAGTAAGAATGTCATTATGTAAATAAAGTAAGTCTAAGTGAGCAGGTTGGGTACATCATAAACGAGTAAGATCATTTGTCCTCATACATCTTCCTGAGGAAAAAGGGCATTGAGTATAAGTCAAGGAAACAAATCTGAAAGGATTAAAAATATGTAAAACTTACTGAAAAAAAATTTGCAATAAGCCTCTTAAAATGCTTTATGTTATCTGAACTTCATTGAGAAACAACAATTAGCACTGGTTACAATAGACTATGCATTCAAATGCCTGCCAGTATTACACACCACCTCAGTGTGCCCCACACATCAGCCTTTTCTGCCTTACTACTGTACAAAATGTACATATTAATTTTTTTAAAGTTTTCTTTAAGTTTCTGTATCTCGAGAAGATTAAAACAACACAGTATCATGAAAAATTACTACAAAATTAGAATACAATTAATAACATTTTAACTTAAATTTCAGTTAAAACTTAATTTAGTGTAGAGTAATATCAGGAGTGCAAAAAGTACTCGGAGTTGAATTCATAAGCTTTTAGAGTCATTTTAGATACCATTTTAGAGTATCTGAGGAATCTGCAGATACAGGACCTATGGGAGACCTGGGTCCTACTGAAAAAAACATTTGGAGATACGATGTGTAGAATGATGTTAAATATCTTTTTGTTTAGCAAATTTGACAGCTTCTTTCTATCAATGCCTTTGAAAAGGATCTGCAAATAAAACTCTTCTGTTCATATCTAATTTCTATCATGTTTTGTTTCTAAATAATTTATCAGTATCATAGATTAGTAACACAGTTGAAATACAAATATCAAATTTTCATTTTCAGAAATAGCAGGAGTTATATCAACTTCTGAAATTCTACATAGGGTTATTGTACACTTTATATTCTTTAATAACAACTCTGCATATTAAATGAAGGTGGTGAGTGATTCACTAAATAAGTAAAGTTATTTTTAATCTCAGCTGAGTACTGTTCAAATCCACTGCCATGTGACAATAAAAAATAAAGGCCAAGGGAGGATACAGCTTGGACTTCTCAACAAAAATTCTGGTAGTACAAAGACTGCAACAATATTATTTTCTCAGAGCAAAAATAAAGTAAATTGAGAGAAGAAAGTAGTGATATTAATGACACCAGATACATATGGTACACAGATTAAAGGAACTTTCTCCTGTTGCATGTATTCTTTTGTTTTCAGTGACATCTTGATTATGTTCTAGGCAGATAAATATGTATAAAAAGCACCTCACATCAGTATGTCCTTGCATGTGTTGAAGAATGTTAGCACTTCAAAGGTCATAACAGTCCAGCATAAGTTTACCTCTATGGGTTATCAATAGCTTTCCATTAAGTATTTATTAACAAATTGTTAAGACAAAAATAATAATTTATTCAGACTAAATTCAGATGTTATTACCTATACAAACTTGGCCACTTAAGCCTATAACAAAACCAAGAAGTAAAGATTTGAATTTAGATTAGAAGAAAAAGAAGAAAAAACAACAAATTTAAAGCTAGCTGCTGAGGAGATTTCTTCGGACTGGAGTACAAGTGGAACACAGGGCAAGTTGACAGAAAAGCAATCCTTGAACATGACAGCTTGCTGCTCTGTTCAGTCAGTCACACTATGGAAGTGTCCTGAGACCCTTTTTTCCACTTTCTGTTTGACCACTAGCTACTACTAACTTTCTGAATTAGATACAGATATTCAAGGTGGATAGAATATTTCTATTGTTCTAGAGTCAGGTAAGAAATAGGAAATACTGTAAGTGGAGAACTAGGTTTTGTTGTCATAGAAAACTAAGACCTTAGCACAAAGAACTGTCAAAATCACATAGTGCTAAATTCAAGATTAAAAAAAAATCACAACAAACACACATACACACAAAAATATTAAGAGTCTGCTAGAGCCTTCTAGATCACAGAGACTTACTTTTGACAGTGATGAGAAAAAAAATGTTTTAAAGATATGAAGATATTAGAATGAATATTAGAAGTTTAAATGAGTTGTAATTGAAAACTAAAACACTGAGATGAAAATTTCCTTTATGACAGCAACCACCCATCACTTTTCTTTGAGAGAATCATATGTTCAATTCAGGCTGGAAAGAAAGACAATTCAGGTGGGAAAGGACATCACAAGATCTCTAGCCCAACATTCTTATTGAACCACGGTTAGATTTGAGTTCAGGTCAGGTTGTGATTTACCCATCTGGGCCTGGAAGCCCCTTTAGGATAGAGACTACTTAATCTCTCTGAACAACATGCTCCACTGTTTAACTGTCTTCATCAGTTTCTTCTCCAGTCTGAACTTCTTTTATATCAATATCTGCTCACAGTTTCTCAACTTTCTGCCATACATTGATGCAAAGAACCTGGCTTTATCCCACTGATATGCTCACCAGAGTAACTAGGGGTGGCTGTTATGAGTGCAAACTGTTGGTTTGCATCAAGCCTTTCATCCACTGGAACTCCCAAGTCTTCCTCCATCGGGCTGCTCTCAGAAAGTTCTTCTCCCAGTCTGTACACATATGTTGGATTTCCTAAAAGAGTTACAAAATTTTAACCATTAATATCCCATATCACCCCTGTGACTTGGCCACTGCCAACATTCTATGTGATGCAACATAGCCATGACATCATGAGGGCCTGGTGACTGCAGTTAGTACTACACTGCTGTAGCCTCACTATTATTTTTACCCCACAAGAAAGAAGAAACAGCTATAACATTAATAATAGTAATCCCAAACTCTGTGACACTAGGGAAGAAAATTAAGTAGCTGTAACAATAATTAAAAAAAAAAAAATGGCTTAAGTTGAAAGATAATTAAAAGCAGCAGGTCCTGTCCACTGCCAGTTTTAAAGATTTGTGTGGTACTCACTGCTGAGATTGATGGGTTTGAAGCCTAAGATATGGAAGAAAAACAAATGCTTGCCTGTTTGACTGAGGACAATATTTCACAACTTTGTAATTAAAGACATGTCCAATGTCAGCCTCTGCATCCATGAGTGGCAAACAATGCTGAGGACGTTTGAGCATGAACTGTGAGATTCAAACCTTTCTTTCCCAGAAATGGACCAAAGATTCTTCAGTGTTGCATGCTTTAGTTAGACGCGAGAACAAAAGACATGAATTGACTACCATCTAGTTGGTTCACTGTAGACTATGATACTCATTTTAACTGCCAGGGCAAGAGGAAATTGGCATAATCGGTTGCACAAGAGATAGTATCTGAGCATTAGGAAATACTTTTTCACTGTGAGAGTGACCAAACGTTGGCACAGATTGTCAAGAGATGTGGAGTCTTTTCCTTGGAGATTGTAAAAAGCCTCTTGGTCATAGACCTGAACAACCTGTTATGGGTGTTCCTGCTTGGACAGGGTTTGGAACAGGTTATATCCAAATATTTGCTACCAATTTCACCATTCTGTGATTCTGCAGTCTTTGGTGCACTTATGTCGTGCATTGCTGCCTCTATATTTAATTTTTCATTAATTATTTTAGTTTGACAGATGTTAAAACAAAAACAAAAGCAAAAAAAAAAAAGCTGATAATGTGCAGAAGAGAGCTGACCTTTACATAATCAAGTACAAACCCAAACAATAATAATTTTCCTTTACTAATTATTGCAGATTCTTTAAGTGCTTCAGCTGCTGTGTGTGTCAACTCTACTTTCTGTTGACATTCAGCAACAAGCAAGAAGAGAAGTAGCTGGAAATTACAGAACTCTGTTGATTGGAGATAGGGTAGAGTACTAATTAAGACATGATACAGCACTCTCCATCGGGAGACATCATTCAGCTCCTCAGCTGGCAAACATAAAACTGCTAGCCGTCCTTCCATGCCCAGTTTAACCCTGACCTCAGAAGGAACAATGAGCAGTGAGGTCATTCCAGTTTCCCTTTTCATCATCCTTTTGTCCTCTTGGATGCTAGTATGCCTGGTCTGATGTTGTTCAAACAGCTCCTGTGTTTTCAGAAGCTGCAGGAATCTAGCCTACTGCCCAGGGCACTATATTTTGAAGAAAACACTTGTTGAAGTAAGCTACAAAGTGATGCTTTCACAGCAGATACACAGGGCTCATGTAATCAGCTGATGTTGTATGGTGCATCACATCTGACAGCTGTGGAGTTCTGGTGACAAACAGCACATTGTCAGAGGCAGCAGATGCTGAGATGCTTTATCTTCTGGCATGTATTACACACTTCCATTTTCTAGTTTTGTTTTTTGGTTGGTTGGTTGTTTTGTTTTGTTTTGTATGTCTGTTTTAATTTAGGGTGGAGGGGGAAAAAGAGAGAGAGAGAGAGAGAGAGAGGAAGCACCGTTCTATGAATAATCCCCATGTTTTAGCTGCCTCAGCGGCTTAACATGTTAACTTTATCTGCTACTTGCATATGCAAACAGACTCTGGAAATGCAGTTGAAGTTCAGGAAACGAGGGTTGTTTAAAAATAGTCACTGTAGTAATAAAATATAGTAGATGTCTACAAAGATGGAGAGAAACATCTATCCGCTATGCAAAGGAACCTATGGTCCTATGCAGACTCTGGCATCTGTGTAGTTGTTCTGAGAGTATTTTAATATTTAGTTATCAGTGCACATATACACACACACACAAAAGTGTGAGAAAGAAAAATAATAACTTATCCAAAAGGGAACGGGTAGAACAGCATACAAACAAGAACAAAACTAAGCAGAAATGACAGAAACCCACTGTAATAATTATTGGTCTGTAATCTTTGTTTGGTTGGTTGGTTTTGCTTTTGCTTTTGTGATGGTAGGCTCCTCCCTGCTTCCAGCTTCCCCCTTTGGCCTGGCTGTTATGCCTAAGGCCTTACTCAGGACTGATAATACTGTTCTGCTAAATACTGTGAGTCAATCATCTTACCACACAAACACTGCGCAGCCCAAAAGCCTCTTGAGCTCTGATCCTAGTAACAGGACTGCATGTGATCTCCCTAGTTCCTTCTAAATTTTGTGAAGCTTGAGTGACTTTAGCCTCAGGGTAGGTTATATGGAACATTTACTGGGGGTGACTTATTGAAATGTCCACCTCTTGAGAGAAGATCAACCTCCAGTGTGGAATATGGTAGATAATTATTTCCATGAGAGTTCCCTAAGCAATGTCACCTGTCAGCAAACAGTGGAGGAACTCTGAATTCTTAATGTAAGGAAAAAGCAAGATGGAGTGTGAAGTGGGATAGAAGTCTCCAGGAAAACCCCGGGATCATCCTGCAGGGATGATACTATAGAAACTATTGACATCTTATCTTCCTGAGTCAGCCTTGAACCAGAAGTTTTCCACCTTTCTTCCAAAAACAAAGGTATATTTGACCTGAGTCACTCAAGCTTTACCTGAAGGTAAGAAGATACAATAAAAGTATCTTGAGAGAGAAGGACTTTCGGGGAAGACACCATCACAGATAAGTGAGGAGGACACCAGTGACTTCTAGGACCAGTTGATGGACTGAGCCAGATTTGCACATTTAGTGTACCAAGAGCTTTCCTCTGGGAAACCTAGAAATCTCTATAGTGTTATTCCAAGATTTAACACATTGTGGTTCACCATATTACTCATGTTCTTGGTGAGCTTCAACTGCTTTGCAGACAGTGTATTATCATCAGCAATGCAAAACAATCTGTAATCTATTGTTCTAATAAACTGTACTACTCTTTAATCTACCTGTGAAAGTTCTCTCTGGGTGTGGACAAATTCCTGGTTGTGGTGGTTGTGAGAGCCCATTAGAATGTGAGTAGAGTAACTGGGCAGTGCACTATTCCTGAATCTGTAATCATGATAGTTCCTGTACTGAACATGATCAGACTTAACAGTGCTGGATTGGGCACCACTCAGAATCTAAGCTAGGTTGCCTCTGACCCCTGACATGTGAAGACAAACTGGAATGGGGTTTATTTTCTGCCAAACCACATTTCATGAAAGGGCTTTAATCAGATTCTCACTTTCCTCCCCATGTAAGGATGATTTGGTTGTTGGGACAGTTTGAGGTTGATGTCAATAAAACCTGTGACTTATCTGCCATCTTCCCTCCTTACTCTCTTTACAAAAGCTGGTAATTTTTCTAAACAGAAAAATGAGAAATTGTCGTATCAAGCTTCAATGATGTATGAAACAACAAGGAAAACATTTTAATGTGATTGTCTTTCTATTTTACCTGGAAATATAAAAAGTTAAAAAGGGATTTAAAAGATCACCTTTCAAGCTTCCAGCTCTAAGGTATCAATAGACAAGTACACTGCTCACCACAAAACAAGCTCTGATTATTTTCCAAGCATCCAGAGAAGGAGCAGTAAAATCATGAGGAACATTATAAGATGTAAGAAGCAGCACCCGAGGAAATGAAAAAAAATATTAGAATTGTTATTATCTATGCTTACAATAGAAGTACTGCATAGTAGATAAGAACATTGGAAGGATGCTTTTTTCCTATCTCACATTATATCTTTCTGAACAAAACCCCTGTGTAGACAACAGAAGCTTGTTCTAATAACAAAAATGTTGCCTGAAATGAAATTCTTGACATACCAATCATTCTCAGTAGCAAAGCCATTTTTCATATAAAACATGTTTTGGAGTAGGCTTTAATGAATGTCTCAGACCAACTCATCTGACTTATTTTCTCAAGAATGGGAGTATTTACATAAGTTTAATAGAAAATTTACCACAGAGACACCACAAATGTGCCCTGCCTGTACTTTTAAATGACAGAAGAATGCATACTCTCTTAAAAACTAAGTAAACATACAAATTTAAATTTAAATCCATAAAATGGATGATTGTTTTGATAAAATTTAATTGCTGTGAAAACTCCTACTATTGCACAAAAACCAAAGAGTAAGTTTTCAAATAAAAATGCCATGGACTCTATGTTCTGAGAGGAGAAACTATTCTGTTGTAGCTGTAGCTTCTCTTCCCTTCTGAAGGAACCCATGGAGTATATAACCTACTTGAATAACTCTGTATATTCTGTTGCCTCAGTATATTAATTCAGTTGCTATAATTAGTTAAAAAAAAAAAAAAAAAAAAAAAAGTGACAATTTAGGAATGAATTTACCATGATTCTACAGAGGTCTTTATTTTAGCACTGCTGAAAGAGAGTTATTGCTTCCAAGTGCAGTGTTTCCTTATTCATGCTGTAGTTAAATTAAACCTTGCAACACATCAGTGAATAGCAGGGGGAAAACACTGTGCTAAGGACCTTGGCTCAGGGCTAAAAAAATCATCAGGAGAGGACAGTAAAAGAATTTTCAATTTTTTAAGTGTTGTTATAAATATACACATACAAGTACTTTTTTTTTCCTGTCCATCAATATTATTATTACTCATTTCACCCTCAAAATGTTCCATTCTTTGTTACCAGAATTACATGTAATGCTCTTTCCATAGTTTTTCCTAAAAGACATATCCTAAAATACCTGATTTGCCTTTAGCACAAACAGAATGCCAGATTATATGTCAACTAGCTCCCAAAAATTCACAAGAGAAATATGCAATCATTTCATTACTCCAGAATAGTTAACATTTATATACCAATCAGTCCTGGGTAAACAAGTAGGAAAGAGTGATCTTTAGGTTCAGTTTCTTTGTCTGTCAGTGATTGTTTCATGAAACATTTGAAGATGGGAAACAGAAAATTAAAAAAAAAAAAGTAAGTGAAAGGCTTGACTTTTAATCCAGCTCAGTGGTTTTCAGAAATAGAGAAATGGATTAAATTCATCTCTTATTAGAAAGGCAATTTCAAAAAAGAAAGAAGAATTGTAGCTTGTGATCTGTAGCTCACTGTTCCACTGTGTCTCATTCCAAAAAGTGAATGCCTCCACACAGTTTTTCTAGATGCTTCAGCATTCCTCAGGGGGGTAAGAAATCAGTAATGATCTAAAGAAAATTACCCTTATGACTGAAGGATGGTGGAGAGCACCAGGAGACGTTGCTGACAGTGTAATACACACAGAAGTAGCTGCAGTCTCCCAGCTCCAAACCATTCAGATGGCTGTATTTTGGCTCATAAAACAGCAAGTTTTTTACTATGAGCACTGAAGACACCAAACTGAGTTGTGTGGTCAACATGGCTGAAGGATGGGTTGACATCCAGAGAGACCTAGACAGGTTTCAGCAATGGGTGCAGGAGAACCTCATGAAGTTCAACAAAGCCAAGAGTAAGGTCTTACATTTGGGTTGTGGCAACCCCTACTGTCAATGCAAGCTGGGGGATGAAAGGATAGAGCACAGCCCTGCTGAAAAGGATTTAGGTATACTGGTGGATGGCAAGTTCCATAGGAGCCAGCAACGTGCAATTACAACCCAGAAAACCAAACACATCCTAGGCTGGTTCAAAAGAATCATGACCAGCAGGTTGAGAGAGGTGATCCTGCTCCTCTACTCTGCACTGGTGAGACCTCACCTAGAGTGCTGCATCCAGATGTGGAGTCCTCAGTACAGGAGAGACATGGACCTGTTGGACCACGTCCAGAGTATGGCCACAGAAATTATCCAAGGAGTGGAATGCCTCTCCTATGAGGACAGGCTGAGAGCCGGGGTTCCTCAACTTGGAGAGGAGAAGGCTCCAGGGAGACCTGAGAGCAGCCTTTCAGTTTCTAAAAGGGGGCTGTAAGAAAGAAGGGGACAGACTCTTTAGCAGGGTCTGTTGTGATAGAACAAGGAGAAACAATTTCAAACTAAAAGATAGAAGATTTAGATTGGACATAAGAAAAATAATTTTTACAGTAATGGTGGTGAAGCACTGGCACAGGTTGCCCAGACAAGTGATGGCCACCCCGTCCATGGGGACATTCAAGGTCAGTCTGGACAGTACTCTAAGCAAGCTGATCTAACTGTAGCTGTCCCTGTTCATTGCAGGGGGGGTGGATTATATGACCTTTAAAGGTTCCTTCCAGCTCAAGCAATTCTATAATTCAATGAACTTTTCCTGGCCTGTGTTAATAAAAACACCATTAAGAAAAAGTATTGGGTCTTTTAAAGGCAGGGAATCTATACCAAATATAATGATTAAACCAACCCAACAAGTTGCCCTTCCTACCAGGAGGCTGGTAGGAAGGGCAGCCAAAAAGGGTAGCAAAAGAAGCAGAGGTTGCTGCACCACAGTTAAAATAAATAAATAAATTCTAAGAAGTAATCTAAAAGAGGAAATTGGTTTGTTTACACTTACATTTTATGCTGGAAAATAAAACAGGTCCCTGAAACACAACAGTTGGCTATAGCAGAAAGTTACTCTCAAGATAAGGAAAAAAGCTAGATGTCTTATAGACAGGCAAATAGTTGCTTTCCAGTCACTTAGTTGCTATTTTTCATCCAACATCCAATATATAGTCCAAATGGGCCACGTGGACATGATATATTTATATCACATGACTCTTATTTACAAGTTGTAAGCCAGCCTACTAATTGTTACAAATTTGTGTTCAAGCCTCCTTCACCTGCCCTTTTTTTACATTCCATCTGTGTTCCTAGACCATAGAATAAAACAATTACATCTCTCTATTTAATAAAATGTGTAACTCAAGTTCTTATTCATCTGTATCTAAAGAACAAAAAGTCAGATCTCCATTGATAAACAAAACTAGTATTATAGCTTTCATCATCACTGAAGTGAAAACATATTACTGTTTATAGGTTTTTACTATTGACTGTATGTTTTAAAAATGTAAAAAATTCTCTGTAGTTTTTCCCTTATGTAAAGCAGTTCAGTCCAATACACAGCATCCATTGTCAGTTTTTCTTCTAGCTGAGGATGTGTGCATAAATACACTGGGAGAGGAGCAGAACAAAAAATCAAGCCTATTGCAGTTCCTAATTACAGCCCGTGACAGGGTTCTTACACATCAGCTTGAAAGAATTCCGTAAGAACTTCACCTTCAGGTGTTGAATCCAGGTTCCTGAAGTCCAGGGAAACTGCAGCTTCTCCTGCTAAAGCAATGTGGAGATTCTTCACATTCAGGACAAATCAAAACAGTTACTCATAAACTTTCCTATGTGAGGGCTGTTCTGAAAAACAATGCCATCTGCTTTATTATGTTAGCCCATGACATCAAAAATGGATATTAACGGTATGGAAGTAGATGTTGAACACTCCTGTCAATATTACATTACATTTTGTTGCCATGTGACAGATGGCAGCAGAGGGGCAGTCTGACAAAATGGCAACTGACATGGAAGAGCATATGAAGTAAAGGTGTTTCACTGAATTCTTCCATGTGGAAATAAATTCACTGACATTCATTTGTGCTCGGTGAATGTTGATGGAGATCAAACTATGGATTGGTATGGACCAAACTGCATTTTAGCAGTGGTGACAATGACGTGAAATACAAGACATGTTCTGGACAGCTATGCACATCTGTCACACCACAAAATGAAGAGTGTCTTAATCAGCTTGACCCCAAAAATTTATGGATTGCAATCAGGGAACTGTGCATGGAAATGAATATCAGCTTCAGTGAGTTGGAAACAATGGTGGCAACATTGGAATATCATGAAGTTTGCACAGGTGGGTCCCATGAATGCTCTTACTGAAACAGAAAGAATACTGTATGCCAGTATGTCAGGTCCTATTGAAACTACGAGGCTGAAGGTGATGGTTTTCTGGATTGCATCATTAACATCAATAAGTTGAAGTGTCACCACTATGAGCCAGAGTCAAAACAGCAGTCCATAGAGTGGCAGTATGTGAATTTCCCATTGACATGGATAAAATGATGTGCACTGTCTTTTGTGATAAGAAAGGGGTGATCCTTCCAGATTTCCTGGAACCTGGACAAACCACCAACTCTGACCACTACATCATGATGCTGACTAAGCTGATGACTCAAACTTACAGAGTCAGACAAGAGAAAAAGACAACATTTCTTTCAACACAGTAATGCCAGGCCCCACACCAAAATGAAGACCATGGAATACACTGACAGTCCTGTCTGGACTGTTCTACCACACCCACCACATAGTCTGCATTTGGTGCCTTCTAACCTCTATTAATTCAGGCCAATGAAAGATAAAACAATATTTTCTTAGCAATGATGACATTATAGCAGCTGTGAAACAGTGGGTCACCTCTTGTGCAGGTTTTTATCAGTGTGGCATGTAGATTCTTGCTTATTGCTGGTGAAAATGTACAGCTAACGGTGGTGACTGCTGAAAAATAGTGTTTTGTAGCTGAGAATTTACTTAATCAAATAGAGTTACTGTGGTCTTTGTATCTGTTGTAGTTTCCATGGAAATAAGTAGGAGATATTATTTTTGGGGTGACCAATGTAATGACTAAAGCCTCCTGATTTCCCTTCAACAAAGAAGTAACCAAAACCAAGAAAAATAATAACATATCATTTGTTTTCTTTGACACTATTGATTTATAACTGTCTTATACACATATCAACCACACACTGACATTACTTTAAATTTCAGGGTCACATGACAAGAATTTATGATAACACTTGATATCATCTGCCCAGCAATCCATAATCTGTCATTAATTTAACATCTCAACCTCTTAAACAGCTTTCAACTGCTTTTAGATTCAAAATGTTAATAATTTGACGAGTGTAGAAGAGTAGTTTGCCAGAAAATGTATTTCTCATATTCTTCTCAGTTCCCCTTTTTTTTTTCTTCCCCTTCCCCTCCCCCCCAAAAATAAATGACATCATCCTGAGGACTTGACAGTGTGGACTTCATGTGTTTTATTCATATAGAATCCATTTGTAAGGCTTTAATTCCTCAGCATTAGAAGCTGGTTCCATTTTTGCAGTAGACCTTAGTGCTGATCTTTAAGGTTGAGGATAGATAAGAGGAATGCATTATGCAGTGATCTGGTCATGTATCAGAGGTGTTTCCTGTCACTATACACTTTCATATTTCCCGCTGAGAGACTGACTTGTTTAGCTGTGCAGCAATTATACCACCTTTTTGAGAGAAAGGAAGGGAATTCAACATAATTCAAATGTAATTCATAAATACCTTTATGATTTTCCTGGATACATGTACTGTACATTGTGTTTTACAAAGAGAAAACATGCCAGCCTGCTGTGGTGTAGTAACTCCCTGGATACTGGCAGTGCTCTGAAAGCTTATCTTATTTCTGTTACTATGATACATTTAGAAAATAACAGTGGCAGAACCCTTCAAAATCTCTCGTTCTTTCTAATTGTATCTACTTGGTGAATGGCTTTGCTGGAGTTTGTTTGGAACAGCCCGCTTCAGTGGCAGCTCTACTCTTACCATATTGCTCTGTGACTCTGTATTTTCAGTTCCTCCAGCTCTCCCTGAAAAATGTTCAGACAGGTTGAAGCTTTTTGGATTTAAATACCTAAGGACAGTCTTTTAGCCAGGAACTGTATACAAAACTACTTCACTTGTAATTCTGAGCAATTTTATATATATATAATGGTTAGTATATATATATAAAATATACTCTCACACTCCGTGGTGTGAGAGTAATCAACTGATCAAAGATGAGTCTTAAATAGAAAAAAAGAGTGAATCACCTATAAGATATTCTAAGTACTCCTAAAATTGAATTTTTACCCTCTTTACAAAATCCTGTGTGATTTTTTGCAAATCTGAATCCAGTGCATTTGCACAGAGTGCTACAAGTAGGGTCTCATGAGAACAGATTAGAGAGGATGGATAAACTACTTCACATTGTGCTGGCCAGGCTTCTTTGATACTGGCCAGTATACAGGTGACTTTCCTGGCTGCAAGTGCACATTGATGGCTTGTGTTGTTTCTTATCAACCAACTCTCCCAAATACTTTTCCTTGGATCTGTTCTCAATCCATTCTCCAACTAGTTGTGTTTGGAATTGCCCTGATCCAGGATTAGGACCTCACACTTGGCCATATTGAACTTCACAATGTTTGCATGGGCTCACCTCTCAAGCCTATCAAGATCCCTCTAGATGATGTGGATAGCTGCATGGGCACCTTTACAACTGTGCTTGGGCACATGGTGATTGCCACTTAAATAGAGAGACATACACACTTTTTTCTTATTGAATTACATCCTGCTTTTTTGCAGATCTTTTCTGTATATTAACAAGAAAATTTTCAGTTTGAATTCTCTACGCACATTTCCTTCTAGCCAGGCATCATTTGCAAATATGAGCTTCTCTCTTTTTTGTCAGACAAGTCATTGAAGAAAATATCAACTAATTCTAGAATAAGAACAGATTATTGAAAAAACCCACTCAACGTATTGCTGTAGATTGATTTCTTTCCCTTACAACATTTTCATATACACCATATGTTCCTAGCTTTCTTATGGGAGTGTTCTAGGAGATCTCAGAAGACTCACTGAAATCAAAATGTTGCATTAACTGCTTTCTACAGCTATGTTATCCCATAACAGAATAAAGTAAAGGTTTGATGTGATTTTTATTGACAACTCCTTCTTCATATACTATTTTCTAAATGTTCACAACAAATATGCTAGTTATTTTTGTCCACTATGTCGGCAGGAATTGAAATTAACTGCTTGGTTCATAACTTTAAACCATCTCTTCTATATATTTTTGAAGACAGGAACTCTTTCTAGCCTTTCTGAGACTTTGAGAATATCATATTGATCTATCTGATCAGAACATATTTTGCTTATCTACACAAATCAGAGTATCTTCTTTCCCTCCCAAAGTAGTTCTTCCCATTTTTATTTCATCATGAGTGCTAGTTTTGATATGTCATCTCTTCACAACTGACCTTCATTCAGAGTAAAGCAAAATAGTATTAGGCCTTCAGGTTTTGTTTGTCAGTGCCTTCACTCTGTAGAGAAGTGGACCTAGTCTTTCCTTAGCTTCCTGTACCCGTTAGTGCACCAAAATGCTGTGAACTAAACATCATTTACGCACTACTTGTTTTCTATCTCTGCTTCACAATTTCTCTCTTTGGCCTCAAAATGTCCAGCTATTCATCTTAAAAGTCTTGTCCTTGGTGAGGAACCTACATCTCCTATCCTTCCTCCATACCATCAAAATTTGCTATTTCACATAGTTTATTTTGCATAGTTCTGCATGAACTTGCATTTAACATAGTTTCTTTAAAGAACTATCTTCTATTTTTAACTCTCTCTTAGAACAGTCTCCCACAGTTTCTCACTGGATCTCTGAATGACTATGATCTGTTCTGCTGAAGCACGTTGCCTCTTTTCCTGCTTGTGAATTCTGCTGTTTCATGATAACTCACCAAGTTCCCAAGTTATTTTTAATTGTTGCTTTTTCCTTCATGCATTTACTTGATTATGAGGGTCAAATCTGAAAAGTACCTGAAAAGATAAAAATCTGAAAACATTCTTCACACCAAGGGCATCTCCTTGATAGGTGTCGCAATACTGACTGCCATCAAAACATTAGAACTTTTTCCTCTTTGAGTGTTATTCAGGAACAATGAAGCATTCCATGTCCTTTTTTTATTCCTAATCTCAGAGCAAGTAAATCTTCATGTAGGGTAGCACATAAGGTAACACCTGTATCTTTTTCTCTTATCTGTCTGTCCTGACTAAGATATACTGCTCACATTAATGTTTCTGATGCATGAATCACCCTATCAGACAGTTGTTACTTCTATTAAATAATAGTTTGAAATACTGACACTTCTTGCTGATTTCCAGTGCAATTGGAGATCATATATCCCAGGAATAGAAAAAACAACCAAATTAGAAAACAGACACTCTTATAGAACAGCAGCTCTTAGAGGCACACAGAAGTGCAAGAACATCTGGTATGACTTCCTTGTATTTATCATCTGTGGAAGAAACCACCATTCAGCCTCCAGGACAGTCTCTACCCATTCATTCTAACCAGAACCCAGCCTGGCTGCAGCCAAAGTGCAGCAGCCTGTTACAACCATCTCTATGCATTGATTTGAACCTTAAGTCTTTGATTAGATGTCTTTAGATCAGATTATTACTGGTGACTCAAAGACCTACATTAAATTCTGTTGGACCATTGTTAAAACAAGCAGCAATGTGGAGTGGTATCTGGTGGTAATTTATAATATAAACACTACATCCCAAAATAAGTAACAAAAAATAAATCTAGAAGATTCAAAGTACTAGTATTGCACAAACAAAATGAGGTGACAGAGATACAGATTAGCAGTCTACATCTATTACAGACATAATTATAGAAAAGAAGCAGGACTAAAAGTGGACAGAAAATTTACTGTCAACAGTGTTACAGTATTGACTGTTAGATAACTCTCATATGTACATGTATGAAACAGAAACATTAATGACTAGAACATCTTGTAAACCAAATGAAGTTATACTGGATCAGTCCCGGATTCACAAGACGACCACTCTGAGCTGAAGCTAACCAGCCATTTGATTCCACTTTCTGGGATATTCTGGTGTAATCTGAGAGTATTTCCAGTGACATTAAGAAAGTGAAGAGATTCAACAGCACAAAATCACAGTGAGGCTGAAATCAGATCTAGACTCTGCAAATCAGACTTGCAAATCCATATCCCTGTTGGAGCATTTAATGTCATATGATGAGCCTTAGCATCCAGGCAAAGGGAGGCTTGACAAACAGCCACAGTGCCTCAGGGAGACTGACAAAATTCTTTTTCAGAGGTTTTTGGCGAGGAAATCTTCTGTACAGCACAGATACTAACAATAAAGGAGGGAGTCATCTTCTGTACTTGCATAGTAGAATGTCATCATTTCATGTACAGAAAGAAATGCATACTATGTATGTTTCCAGATATTAAGTTTTCCTTAAATAGTTGCCATATTTTATAAACTTTCTCAAAAATAATACTTTTGAATATTGTGCAAAAGAAACTGCTTCTGATCTCTTTCATGCTGAAATAAAACTGAGATTTTTTAAATTATGTCTAAAGCAATAAAGTTGTGTACACAGAAAAGCTTGTCACTTCCAGCAGCAGATTTTTCAAATTCTTCAATGGTTTGGAAAGCAGGTAAGTGCTCTGTATTATTTGATAATATTGACTTTAAAATACATTTATGTATATATATGTGTAATGCTTATAGTAATTCAATACATACTGCTGAAAAAATGTGAATAGAGCCTTTTCTAAATGAGTAATTTTTTCAAAGTTTAAAATTGCTGCTCAGAAATCTCGCTGTATCTCCAAACTATATTCCAAAAACAATCCAAAACCAAACATGCTGGATGCATTTATTGATTTTAAATATAAAACTGAAAAATTAAATATTGCTAAAGTAGTCTCAGAAGACTGAGGGCACGCTTTGTTAACTCAACACCAGTAATTACATTAAAAGTAGTAAGCACAAAGCAAACAAATGTCTCAAACGGAAGACGTATCTTTCCACTTTTTAAGTGGTTTGTGCATTTGATCAGTTATGAAATGCTTCTCGTGAAGCAAAGTTTCAGCATGTGCTGTAACAGCTTAGTGTTGTACCTTCCTTGTACTTCTTCATCTGTGCTGGACAGCCAGTGAGCAGAAAAAATCTACCATCTTCAAACAAGTGAATGCTGCTGGCTTAGCACCTGCCAGGAGTCCGCTCTCAGCTTGTGGAGTTGGCCTTGCTCCTTGGATGGCTCTAAAGGCAATGTGCCTGGGACATTCTGTAGCAAAGGTAACAAAAAGATGGCAGCTTCTTTCTCAGACAAAATAGAAACAAAACAGAAAACAGTGCTTGGTGCTAACAGAGCTGGCCACATGTTTTGTTGTTTTGTTTTGTTGTTGTTGTTGTTGTTGTTGTTGCTTTTCCTTTTTGGTGGTTTTGGTGTAGTTTTTTTGTGACTACTTTCTCTAAATATTTTGCATATATACTTTTAATGCAGTATGAATTCACTAACCTCTTTACACACACACAGTCCAAACAGACATACAGATACAAGTCAATATTAAAAATATCATCACTTCATGAAACAATGCTTGCCATTGTTTCATATGCGTACAATTAATTAAGATTTTGCAAGCAGCTCTGTAATAAAACTATGTAGGGTTTTGTGCAATCCAACAGATGCTGTGCCAATTTGAGCAGTGTTATCCTTCTCAGAAGCTGAAGCAGAATGCTACAAAGAACTTTATTTGATAAACAGCTCAGGATGACATGAATGCACTGGAAGACTTCTTATTTCTGTTTATTACATTGGAACTGATGTAGGCAGCAGAACATTTTAAAAGCTATGTAAAATTCATTAATGATCTCCATTCTTAGTAGACACAAATTAAGATACATGAGATCACAGAATCAAAGAATGTCTTAAGATAAAAGGGACTTTAATGATCATTTAGTTTCAACCCCCTGTTGTGGGCACAGTCACCAACCACTAGATCAAATCTAAGAGACATTAAGATAGGCAGCAACAGAAGATTTCTAAACTTGTCTAATATAAACTTGTCTAATAATTCACTAAAAATAATAGAAAGAGAAGTTAGAAGACTTTAAGTTCCTGCCCAACTTTAAGCACATGATTTTTATTTTAACAGCAGCTAGACCTCAGCATGTTCCTCATATAACATGAACCCAGGCCACATGGAATTTCTGTTTTTCAAGTCAGCAACTTTTCTCTGGAGCACCACAGAAAAGTCTGGACGAGTACTGTTCAGATAATTTCTTTTTTTTATGAAGTCAAACACGTCACTCTGGATTTCATTCTGACATAATGCACAAGGACCCACCTCACCATCACAATTTAGTTCAAAGGCCATTGCAGAATCTCACAACTCTAATTTTTAAATATATCCTCCATAAACATTTAAATATATATACCCTTAGACAAACATATAAACGCTTCAAGAGATCAGATTTCATTGTGCGGTTTTTTTTTGGGTTTTTTTTTTTTGTATGTTTGTTTTTAAATAAAAGAAACAGTAACTTCTTATAAAGTATTATGATGACAGAGGGCTTGTGGCTTTCTTGAAATATGTATTTTTAAACTCTGCCTTTGTAACGAATATGAGTGCAATGGATATAATGTTCAGTAGGATCCGTGGGACTGCATATATATACGTTAACTACTATAAAAACAGCTCATTGCTTCCTAGTTATTCTGTCAAAATTTCCATGCAAAATATCTATAACTCATTACAAAACTGATAAAATTCTTGAATACCATCATAAGAGCTGGTCACACTTCATGACTACCTCCCACTAAACACCAGAGATATTTGCTGAAGAGTTCAGGATTCCATTTGCAGAGTGATATTTCTACAGACTTTTTTACTGTTATGCGCAGTAACAAATAGCAAAGTTATAGAGATTATCTAAACTAAAACTTGAAAGAACAACATTTGTAGCAAAAGCCACTTTTAAAACTGGCCACAACCTCGCCCAAACTTTTTTCTTATCTTAAGGATATGGTGATCA
Source organism: Perdix hodgsoniae (assembly GCA_035772895.1). Taxonomy (NCBI): domain Eukaryota; kingdom Metazoa; phylum Chordata; class Aves; order Galliformes; family Phasianidae; genus Perdix; species Perdix hodgsoniae. The sequence continues at coordinate 27,852,709 of JAPSGF010000004.1, forward strand.
TTTAATATCTGTGAAATACAGCAATTTTCAAACAGCAATCTTACACAGTTTGCTGTCCTGATGATAGCTTTATGTGGGTTGATGATTCACATATATTTGTAAATTACCTTGCTTTCAGAAGGTGTTTGCCAATTATCCTTATATATCCCTTTAGATATACAGCAGAAGCTGTGAAAGAAAATGCAGAAACCATCTGACACTTTAAATGTCATTAACATTACACTAAATCCTTCATTCCCATTAAAAGGGAGAATATGCCTAAGCATTAGGAGTTCAGCTACTTTTTAAAAGCATTTTGAGCAGCCATCTATGGTTTGAACTCTATTTTTTAAATCCTAAATCTACACCCTATCTACAGAACCTGAGCCCAGACCTGAATACATCCACTGCCATAGCTGTCCTCCTTGCTGTCTGTAATTCTGCATCTCCTCCACTGTAATCTTTGGCACAAACACCTGTCCAGGCTCTGGAATGTAACTGTTCACACTGTACATTAGTAAATTTTGTCCCAAGCACACTATCTTTCCTCCTAGGAATGATGCTAGACTACACATGGTCAGTGACCACATCCTGTAGGTGTGTGGATGCTGCTTTGTTTTGGGATTAAGAAAATGCAGTCCTGTGGATCACAGAATCACAGAATCAATGAACCATAGGGATTGGAAGGGACCTCCAGAGATCATTGAGTCCAACCCCCCTGCCAAAGCAGGTTCCCTACACCAGGTCGCACAGGTAGGCATCCAGGCATGTCTTGAATATCTCCAGAGAAGGAGACTCCACAACCTCCCTGGGCAGCCTGTTCCAGTGCTCCGTCACCCTCACCATAAAGAAGTTCTTGCACACATTTGTGCAGAATTTCCTATGCTCCAGTTTCTGGCCATTTCCCCTTGTCCTGTCTCCATGCACTGCTGAAAACAGTCTGGCCTCGCCACTCTGTCCCCCCCCACCTTAGATATTTATAGACCTGCATCAGGTCCCCTCTCAGTCTTCTTTTCTCAAGGCTAAACAGACCCAGTTCACTCAGCCTTTCTTCATAGGGGAGATGCTCCAGGCCCTTCACCATCTTTGTGGCCCTCCACTGGAGTATTTCCAAGAGAACTCTGTCTTTTTTGTACTGGGGAGCCCAGAACTGGACACAGTACTCCAGATGAGGCCTTACCAGGGCAGAGTAGAGGGGGAGGATCACCTCCCTTGACCTGCTGGCCACACTCTTTTGAATACACCCCAGAATGCCATTGGCCTTTTTGGCCACAAGGGCACACTGCTGGCTCATGGCCACCCTGTCATCCACCAGGACACCCAGCTCCCCCTCTGCAGCAGTCCTCTCCAGCAGGTCATCCCAAAACCTGTACCAGTGCATGCAATTATTCCTTCCCAGATGCAAGACTTTACACTTGCTTTTGTTAAACCTCATCTGGTTTCTTACTTCCCAGCTCTCCAGCCTGTCCAGGTCTCCCTGAATGGCAGCACAGACTTCAGGTGTGTCAGCCAGTCCTCCCAACTTCGTATCATCAGCAAACATTAATGAAGATGTTGAACAAGACCGGACCCAGCACCAACCTCTGAGGAACACCGCTAGTTTCAGGCCTCCAACCAGACTCTGCACCGCCAATGACAGCCCTATGTGCTCTGCCAGTCAGCCAGTTCTCAACCCACCTCACTGTCCACTCATCTATCCCACAATGTGTTATGCCAGATGGCCTCAGGAGCAGAGAGCAGTCCTTGGCGCGTTCTATTTACTACACGAGCTGCCACCACATTTTCAGACAGTCCCTAGCCTTCCATGCATCTATCAATATTCACTGTTTCCAGAAATGTGGTAGGATATATAAATTATCTTCTGTAGTAGGTACAGTATATTCCTTATCCTAATAAATCTTTAATAAGCATGTTGATCTCTGCAATTTCAACTGCCTAAAACTAGCTTCTCCCTGGTAAGAATGAGTAAGAAGGCCTTGAAAATTAATGACACAATGCTTACATAGGGTTAACTCTTTGATGTTAACTTCTAACTCTGCTTTTGAAGGTTTGCCTTCAATTAAATACAAATTGCTTTAAAAAAATGCATCCCAAACTAATCTCTATCACTCTTTTTAATGAGATTACCCTTTGGGACATGGTTAGCTAGCTTCAGGTTTCCACTGTCTGAAGCAGTGGCTGCCTTAAGATACGTAACGTATTTTTCACTGCTTATAGACTAACCTGGTGGTAAGAATTGAATCTAAGTAAACCAAAGCGACTCATGTCCCCAAGTACTCTAAATCTTAGGGCTTATAGGTAGGGAGCTACTGGCTTCTACTTCTTTATTACTGAAAAAGTGCCAGATTGCCAGAAGCTATTTCACAACATTTATTAGTTCTGAGGAGTCCTTGAATAGTTAGAGTATATCTCTCACAGACCAGCATTCATCATATAAAGTCATTTTAAAATGAGAAAGAAAGAAAAAAAAAAAGCCTAATATACTACTGTACTACTTAGTTCAAGCAAAGAAAGCTAACAAAATGTGACCTGCTCGGGGTGATAAAAGTGTGCCAAAGCTACTGAAACTGAAAGATGACGAGTTACATAAAACAGAGACTTAGAAATCTTCTTTAAAAACTTATAACCCAGAGTATGAGATTCGTGTAGTGCATGGATCAGGGAGTCAAAATGTTATAAAGTGATTTTAAAGTGCTGGTTTTAACACTTCATTTCTGATAATTCAATTTCTTTGTTCTGTGTATGCATGATGTCTACCGCACAGAATGTCTCTGTGGTATGTACCATTATATATCTACTGGTAAGCTGCATACAGTTAGACTCACAGAACTGTTAACCCAGAAGTGATTATTTTATATAGGACAATTTTAATTATTATTCACCCATTTTTTCTTTTTAAAGGACAATGAATCTGTTAACTGTGGGCTTCTTTAATAAGCATTTTAAGGAGATCTTGCGTCTTGACCCAAACCCAGTCCTGAAATTCCTGTCATCTTCAGACACTGCATAAAACACCAGCTTGTACTTCACAAACAAATCTGAGTTAGAAGAGGAAATAGCTAAAATCAGATACCAGAAGCATTCATTAAATGATTAGAAGGAAATGTACTTTTGCAGTGATGTTGTTTATCCATTCACTAGATACTCTCCAATTTCATGATCTCTATCTGGAATCTTCCAAGCATCTTTCTGAATTGCTACTTTTAAATTCTATTTTCTAGGAGGATATATAATTTATCTGTCATAAATATTGTGTAAACTCATGTATTCTATTTTCTGGCAATGATTTAATTAGCATCTCATTTACTTGTTCTTTGGAGAAACATTTTGCTTGATTTGTTTCCAAAGTAGGTCTTCGCTATCCTCTATCACACTCTTTTCCCATAAGTAAGTATTTTTCTTCAGACTGTTCTTATCCACTCCTCCCTCAGCTCCCAGATACTTTTTCTTTCCAAACAAAGTCCAGTTATACCTCAAGCTGTGACTTAGAAAGTATCTGATTTAGTATGATTTGAGCAGCTACTATTCCACCTCCTTCCTTTACTTAATGCTGGTCCTTTTTCTTTTCTTTTTTTTTCCCCTGAAATCATACAGCAAAATTCTTCAGAAAATACATACACATTCTTTAATGATCTTTCTAATCTTGCTGAATCCCGACTTGTCTCACCATGCAGACTCCCAATAGCTGTTTTAACATAAATCTAAGCATTTGATCAAAAGCTAACAACCAAGGTTTTCAGAAAGCTGGCTCTCTTGCTAAGTATTATGCTCATCAGAGTACACCCTCCATCTTCTCCACTCACGTTTCAAATACTACCATGCTGAAATTCTTCATGGAATTTTCCTTCACAAATATCATGTGTGATAGGTCTCTATATCACACTCTGCGCTGCGTAGGAGAAGAGAAACTCTAGGTAATATTTTTTCCTAAGTGTTCAGCAATCAAGGACTGGAAATATGTCTCCTGCCAACAAGTCACAATCGTGACAAATTCTTTGTGATGATATCTGAGTTCTTACACAGCAGGAGACTGGGTTGGAGCAGTGAAAGATATGTATACTGTGGGATGAGGTCAGGGATATCTTTGATCTTTTTCAGTAGTCTCCTAATGTGTCACATTAACGTGCTCCATGTGGGCTTCCATTCTGTCAACTGCAGCTCAAGCTGGCCCTCACTAGATCCCCGATTGTGCACTTTGAGCACTTGAGCATTATTTTTCTGGGGGAACCAGTTATTATTCTCAAGAGCAATGTAACTTGGGACCATGTAGAGACCTACAGAGAAATACACACCTACACACAGTTTTTTAGGCAGATTCAAATAGCGATTGCTCTAAGTAGTCCTGTCTGAAACATGAAGAGGCAAGAGCACTTTTAGGGGCACACCTGTAGGGGAACTGTTATGTCAGGGCTTAAACTGGTGATTGAACACCTGGTGAAGGCACTCCCTGGTGGGCCCAGGGAGCACAGGCACATTGTTTGCACCTGTACTGCAAACCTGGTCAGAAGGGGTGGACTCATATAAGGGCAGCCACTGAATGGATGTTATTACTTGAGTTCAGGGTGCTCTGTTGGGGGGAGGAATGCTGCATGGCTAGAGAGACCCCCTTCACAAGCTTGGTGAGTTCTGTTCTCCTTTCTATGTATGATTATTGGCCTGCTTGCAAATACTATACCTGGTATTGCCAAGAACCTGTCAGAAGCAGTTTTTCTTTTTTGGAAGCAGAACAATGCTGAAATTGTGGCAATGAGGGAAGATGAGGCTGGGTGAGTGTGGGAGAAGCTGTGATATGACACCATTCCACCCTGGAGGTTTTGTCAGAATCCACAGAAAGCAAAATTAGTGATAGATATTTTGTTTGCTACTTCTAGTAGTCATTTAAGACTGAGAGCTAGAGCTTTTAAGACTGTAAAAAAGGCAAAAGAAATGACAGGAAGCTGTTGTGCTTTAGTACACCTAAATACCTGGAACCAAGTTTTTCATATCCCTGTCAGTAATTCTGCTAAGCAAGTAACTGCCCATTGTTGCCTGGCCTAAAGCCAGTTCTGCAGGCAACCATGTTACACAATTCCCTAACTACACTGATCAAATCCACTCTAAAAATTGCTAGGATCTTTGCCCAGGTTCTCCAATTAAAAGATTATTCTCTATTATGAAGAGTTTAACTCTTCAGTGCAGCTATTCCTAGTCATCTCCCACAGCAATGTAAATTACACCACCAGAGTGACTGGATCAGAACAGTTTTAAAAACCAAGGCAACACCATGAGGTAAAATCTGCCAGCTCAGAAAAACAGCTCAAGGTTGGGTTTTAATGAATATTAAATGTAGCAACTGTTTGGACAACAAGCAAAACTTGAAAGGAAATTAAAACCTGTAGAGGTCTTATCCTTCCTTCTTATCTGTTATTCCCTTATTCTTATCTGAATTTACCCTTCATGCAACAACAGGAGTCTGGGATATGATTTTACTGTAGGTGCTTTTACTGCTTGCTAAAGCTATAAACAGATGAGGAGCATCTTCAAATTTCAGCATTTGGGCAGTTTTGTTGAGACTCAGCAGTCCAAGATTTCTACTCCAGCATATTGAAACTGTAGTACGCAGACTGTTTGCAAGGACCAAGGTAACATTTATGTATAGGTACAGTAATGAAATGATCACACTTCATAGTTCCCAGTGTAGCTATCAGTTTATTGATAGGAAGGTGCAATCTGATATAACATTCTGAGAGCAGGGATTCATGGGTAGGAATATGAAAATATAACTAAATCCATCTCAGGAAAAATAGTGGTCCGCTAATTTTGAAGGTGCAACTAAAAGGGAGATTAGAACTTGATCTTTGTGTTTCGAAGTGAAGCTGTCACTGTAAATATAACCCATGAAATCCCTTAATTTCCTTCCTTTAGGAATTTTGAAGTTAATCAACATGATAAAGCAATTTAGTTTAGCTAGGTGTATTAAGCTAGTTAAAAGCTTATTTTCCTTTCTCTTTTATTTAAATCAGTCCTAGTTGACAACTAATTTCTCCTTCCATTGTCAGAGTAAATACATCAGATGACATCTCAAGATGTTGTAAGGAAAATAAGTTACCTTACGGACTCAAAAGCAGAGCTTGTCCATCAAACATTCAACAACTAAATCTGTCTAGAGACAACAATCTGGAAGGAAAACTTATAAGAAGTGTGTACAAGGTTTCAAGTTTGTCTGGAAGTCAATCTGTAAACTCAGTGGAGAAATTTAAAGGGGAAAATCAATTTCAGCTGAAACAAATACTGTACTGTCAGTACTCTTTATACTAGAAATAGCTTCACTCACTATGATCAGGTTTAGATCTATGCTTTCCTTGTATGTTTTTTGGTGCTTTGAGTCAGGTTTAACTACTTTTTCATGAATGACCTATTTGCATTCCTATCCATGATCTATTATAATATCAGTATTGATAAATTATGAGGAAAAATAATTGTTGATATCTATGCTCTACTTGGGCCACTGGACTACAGCTGGAAGCCAATGTGGGAGTGCTTCGATTTCCGAATTAAATAAGAAGTGAATCTGGAACTTGTAAGAGTGATAAATTATTGCCAAATATGAGGGTTTTTTGAGTTAGCAGGAGAATTCTGTCATTTCTTTTAGTATAGGGGACTACTGACAGAAGTAATTAAAAAAAAAAAAACTCTTTCCTGATACTGGGACAAGCTTCATATGTTGGAATCACAATTCTGTGCTACCAAAAACAACTGCAAATCAACTCACTCCTTGTCTTATGTGCTGCATTACTGATTGTCTGCAAGACTTATGCAGGACTTCCATGATCTGCACTGCCACCTATCAGGTGGTGATCTCTGGGTGACAATGGGCATTATTTGGAGGATGCAAACAATCAAGAATTCCAGTATGCACCAGAAGCTGCCACAGATGTACATTCCTTCACACTAAGCAGTCCTCCAACGCTGTTCTGTCAGGTTTAGCACCAGCAAGCATCCATGCAGACTTCAGCCATGGCTTGAGGGAATACTGCTCTCAACATTATTCTGCAGGGTTGTGACAGAATCCAAGCATCAGTTGCACGTCTCACTGGGTAACATCACAGTGGAAGAATAAGGAGGCCACAGAAGCATTGCAATAAGAATATATAGAAATACTTGTGCTCAGAGAGATGCATGAGATGCTCACTTTCTCTGATTAGGAAAGTTCTGAAAAGCATGTGCTGAGAAGGAAATTTGCTTAACATAGTACAGTGGTGTTTGTTTATTCCAATATTCACAGACTTAATTAGGACAAAGGCAGCACTGCTATTGGCACAAGTGTGTTCACCGTTTCCTTCAACACTCCCACCTCTCATCCCTGTTTCCAAAACAAACACCAGCCTTTGCCTTTTACATAGCTTCTGTCAGTGCTGTGACATGAAGATGTGTTCCCATTTGGTCATCTTCTTCCTCTAGTGCATTGCCCATAACAGGCATTTTAAAGATGTGCCTTAAATTTGAAGTATTTTCATAATAAACATAATTTGCTCTGTAATATATGTGTGTCATGAATAGCATCTTGGCTTTTCTTCAAAGCACAGAAACTTAATAGGATGCCCTTAGTGAGCTTCAAAATATTATAGCCTGTTTCTACGTTAACACACCATCAGATTTTTAAAAGCATACATTCTTTTCACCATCTGTTCTTTCTGGTGACCAAAACTTTCTGGACTGTATAAGAATAAAATATTTGAATTTTAGATAAATAACAATAGAAACATATGTTATATTCAAAGACAGATGAAAGTTAATTTGTAGAGTACATTAAACATCCTTAAAATAGTTATTTATTGAATGTAAGAACAGAGATAAAGTTCTGCTGAGGTCAATGGCAAAAATGACATTAACAAGAAATTTTTCCATGGACTTTAGCAGACTTGACAAGAGGCCAAATTTTTCCTGAGGGATTTCTGCAGTGCAAAGTCTTAGGAAGATATGAAGGAAGTTAAATGAGACTTCAGGGCCTGGGTAAAGCGGGGGGTTGGTTGGACAAAGTTTTATTCTGCTTTTAAGAACTTGGAATGATGCAAATTTCTCAAAGGGGTGTGATTTTACAGATTCTCTTGAGTGGTACTTCTGTGAATCTGCTGTGCAAAACTGTTCAAATTTGAAGTGTAGAACTATCTCAACTCTTTCTTTAGCATAAGCTGTGCATTTTATTTCAGCTTGCACACTTAAACAGAAGACAAATAGTCACTGCAATTACATTTTAAGAACTCTTAAGCAATTCAAGGCTCATTGGAAATGCCACACAGAGTCCCTGAGAAAGCAGTATCTTTCAAACCCGTACAGCACAGCCACAGAGAACATTCTTCTGCTAGCAACCTACTAACAAAATATTTCTTCACTCCCAAGGAACATGAGGTTTTATTTCTGTTATGGGAAATAATCCATATATAAGTTCCTCAAAGGAAAGAACTACAGTATTGCCAGAAGACAGGGCTTCAAAAGATATGTTGAAGTCTTTCCGTTACAAAAGGAGAAAAGAAAAAAAACTGTCCTTGTCTCTGAAATGTTCTCCTTCATACTTAGCAAAGAAGTTGTCAAGTCTTAATGTGGTTTAACTGATTTAAAGTGATCCCTAAAGACAGTTCATGCTTAAACAGTTTTTCAACAACAAAAGGCTTATTTTGAGAACAGTGACACAAGGACTTGGTGTAAAATGGGCCTAATGGCTTTTCAGATCTTGGGAATTTTTTTAACCCTTTTCCTTCATGTAAGAGAAGTCTTTTATTAACAACTTTGTTAAACATTCCCTGTGAAAGGGAAACATTAAATAGCAGTGTCAGCATTGCTGCTCATGAATTTCAAGGCAGAATTGAATGGGTTGTTGCGCTGTTCAGTGTTTGACTATATTATGGATTTTATCAAGTTGGAGTCTCTATAACCTCAGTAATATAAACAGTCAGTCATCATGGCCTTCAAATGTACATAAGAAATATGATCTTGGACTTCAATAGCCCAACCAAGCAGATTTACAGTAGGATTTTATCTATGTGTAACATAAAATAGAAATTAGAAAATATTTGCCTAAGTTCTTCATGCGAAGTATTTGTTTATCAACAGAATTACCATTGTGGTGCTTCACTTCTTAGGTGACAAATCTGTTTGATTCATGGGCACAAGACTGTATTTTCATATGTACAGGTAGAGATTAAATGTTATACTTGAAATTAGAATAAAGAAGCTGAGCACTGCCTATATGTTGTTTGCTATCCAATACCAGAACAGGTTGATAACGATATTGGATTGTTTCTGCTCAATAGCTTGTCATTCACTTGCTCTGATATTAAAAAGTCTTAAATAGGAAAAAAAATCTGCTTTATGTATATGTTATTCTAAATTGTGTTTGTGTTTTCTAGTTAATTTGCTGTAGATGTTTAAAGTAGAAAGAAAAGTTCATTGTGTATTTTCAGTTTTTGAAGTCAAGGTGAACAGCCAGTTGTGGTCAAAAGAATAAGAAAATTACATGCAAAATACTGCTTTAGAGATGCAAAATAATTAGCCAGGAGGACATAAAAACAATGCAGAAGATAAAAAAAACTTATTGGGGGGAACTGAAGCTCACATACTCTTTTTCTCTTTTTCTTTTTTTAAGAAGAAAAATCTCTTATTAGATTTTCCCAAGAGCAAAAGATATCTACTGGGCACTGCTCTGGGAATATGTAGGTATAAAGTGAAGGAAAAATATTTGAATTAAAATTTTCTCCTGTGGGGGTGAAGGGGGGGAGATACAAAAGCTTTTATTGGTTCTGAGACTAAATGAAAATTACTACTGCTAGTATAAATATAGGAAAAAAAAGTTTAGAGAAGGTAAATGTATAAACAGAAAAAAAAATAATTTTTGTATAAGATTTTGAATAGCACAATAGAGAGGAAATAAAAGTAAAGAGGAGAAAAGAAAACAGTTTATTTGCAAAAGAACTAAGGTGGATAGTCATTAAAAGAATAATATTATTGGAAAAACTCATGAAACTATATGAAAAAGTAAATCTTGCACATGTTTTTATACTCTTGATAGGACAAGAAATTTTAGGAGAGAAAGTACATAGAGAAAGCAAAAGAGGGCATGGAAAATTGTTTTTATTTATTTCATACAAAGTATTGTGATGAAATCATAAATTCACAGGATGTTTTAGGATGGGACTTCAAAGATTGTCTAATTCCATTCCCCCTGCAATACTCAGGGACACCTTCCACTACAAAAATTTGCTGCAAGTCCATCCAGCCTGATCTTGAATTCTTCCAAGAATGGAATTTCTACAAACTCTCTTGACCAGTTTCAGTGTCCCATCCTTGTTATGAAAAACTTATTCCTTATGTCTAATATAAATCTTCCCTCTTTTACCTCATCCTATCAGTACAGGCCCTAATAAAAAGTCTGTTTCCATCTTTGCCTTTAGTGAAGCTCTGTTGACTCATCTCCTTATCTTGTATATGCCTTAACATCTCTTCCAGGAAGATCTGTTCCATAGTCTTTGTGGACAAAGAGGTGAGACTCCCACTGGTCTCTAATTCCACGAGTCTTCCTTTCTACCCTTCTTAAAAATGGGAGTGGTATTTTCCTTTTTCCAGTCACTTTGCCTCACAGACGTGAATTTTTGAATATGATGGAGAATCACACAATGGCCAGGGTTGGAAGGGACCTCAAAGATCATGAATCTCCAACCCCCCTGCCACAGGCAGGGCCACCAACCTCCCCATTTAATACTAGACCAGGCTGCCCAGGGCCCCATCCAACCTGGCCCTGAACACCCCCAGGGATGGGGCATCCACAACCTCTCTGGGCAGCCTGTTCCAGTGCCTCACCACTCTCATAGTAAAGAACTTCCACCTGACGTCTAACCTAAATCTCCCCTCCCTCAACTTAAAACCATTTCCCCTCATCCTGCAGTTATCTACCCTTTCCAAGAGTTGATTCCCCTCCCCTCTGTAGGCTCCCTTCAGGTATTGAAAGGCTGCAGTGAGGTCACCCTGCAGCCTTCTTTTCTCCAGGTTGAACAAGCCCAGCTCCCTCAGCCTGTCTTTGGAGCACCTCCCCTGCAGTCCCCTGATCATCTTCGTGGCCCTCCTCTGGACCCTCTCCAACAGCTCCCTGTCATCTTTTGTAGTGGGGGCTCCACATTTGGACACAGTAGTCAGATAGGGCCTCACAAGAGCAGAGTGGAGGGGGTCAATCACCTCTCTGTCCCTGCTGGCCACCCCTCTTTTGATGGAGCCCAGGATACTATTTGGTGTTGTCAGCAAACTTGCTGAGGGTGCACTCAATTCCATTGTTGATGTCATTGATAAAGATGTTAAAGAGCACTGGTCCCAAGACAGACCCCTGGGGGATGCCACTCATTACTGGCTTCCACTTGGATATAGCGCCACTGATGACCGCCCTCTGTCTGCAGCCTTTCAACCAGTTTCTTATTCACTGGGTGGTCCACCAATCAAATCCACATCCCTCCAATTTGGAGATAAGGATGTGGTGGGGGACCATGTCAAAGGCCTTGCTCAAGTCCAGGTAAATGACAAAGGAAAGGTGACCAATGTCCACTGATGACATCAGTCCATCATAGAAGGCCATCAGATTGGTTAAGCATGACCTTCCTCTGGTGAAGCTGTGCTGGCTGGCTGTCATAGATCACATGCCCATTCCTCATGTGATCAAGCACGTCATCCAGGATGATCTGTTCCATGATCTTCCCAGGCACGGAGGTGAGACTCACTGGCCTGTAGTTCCCTGGGTCCTCCTTGCTCCCTTTCTTGTAAATGGGAGTGATGTGACCCTTCCTCCAGTCATCTGGGACCTCACCTGATGGCCACAACTTTTCAAATATGATGGAGAGAAGCTTGGCAACCTAAAAAAAACTAGCTCTTCTAAAATTTTGGGTTTGAATTTCACTTTTTTCTGGGCTCATTTTACACAAGATCACGAACTGTACCAGCACTTAGTTGTTTCAGCCAGACCATTTGAATCTCAACACATTAGCATTTTCTCCCTTTGGCCTTTGTGATTCCATTCCATCCTGCTTGGGAGGTGAGGAGCAAATGACTGGGTGGGGGGCCAGTCACCACCAACCACCATATCTTTGTCTTTAATGACAAAGAACTGGTTCATTCTATGTCTTCATCAGAGCTGCCTGTGTTTGAACTTTCTTGCCTGCTCCCAGAACAGGAAAAGTTAGGAGAGCTTCAGAGAGGAGCAGAGCCCTGAGAAATTCAGCTCAGTGACTTTTTTCCAAACACCTGCAAGACAATGGGTACAGCAATTGCAGCTGCTGCTGGAAGGATGTGGTATTATGTCTCAGCCATCCTCCAAGAATAACCTTTCCTGCATACACCTTCACTCATATAGGGATAGTAGCATCATGCAGACCAGTATTACAAGGTTCAGAAATGGGAGAGACACTGCTGGTTTCAGCATCAGAGCGAGCCTGGAACATCAGGATGCTTTTAGTAGGTTTAGTAGGTTTTTAGAGTGTTTTTCCACACTCTTCAGGATGCCATTATCTTGAGATGAAGAAGCATACATCATTAGCCACCTTCTGCAAACGCTGTAATGGAGATGACATCTAGCCATTCAGAGATTCCCCTATTCAGAGAATGCATTCTACAACAAATAAAAATGAGTAAGAACTGTCTAATCTTTGTAACTGTGTGAGTCCCTCCTGACATGTTACTCATTAGCACCACACAGTCTGGCAGTCTTATGAGCTCCTAAGATTTTGAAATTGGTTTGTACTTCACACTGGAACAAATCCCATATCTTCAAAAATGGCACTCTATCAAAACCATCCATTTTAGATCAATAATACCAGGTTTTCATTTCAGATCTTTCTTCCTTTCTGCCATCAGGAGTGACTGGAGCACTCTAGATCTCATAAACCTTTCTATTGCAAAAACTTCCTAAAAATCAATACCTCATTGCAAGAGATGTTTTTGCAGGCAGTCCTATATTCTCCTGGATATTCTTAAAGTAATGGGGAAAAAAAAAGTTGAGTCCCGTTTGTTTTAACTGATAGATGAAGATTTCACACACTGATAATGTTTTAATAGAGTTGTTCTAATACTTGTCTGAGATACTAGTGACATTGCTTGGAGACCTGAGTTTATACTTCAGACTAGCTTATTTCTGAAGATGGGATGTTGCTGAAAGTTCTATCTAATGAGGCAAGAGAGAGAAACAGGACCACGATTCCTGAAACTTATAAATGGAATGTGGAAATTTCCCAGGAGCCTGGGAGGGGAGAACAAGACCCAAGCCATCCATATGGCTGCATTTAAAATGAATGACAGCTCACAATGCAGGTTAACATATGACTGACACATGGAGAGAAGAACTCAAGGAGCTCAGACGACACAGTGCTACCTTAGCTGGGATAAACAAGTGATTGCAAGAGCCAGCAACAGATAAATTAATTCTTGAAAAGGTAAGAAAAATTCACAAAAACTGAGTTCAAAGGCAGAGCTACTAATGAGATTATTGAAACAAGCAGGTTAATGATGTTCGGCAGCATCATATGCAATTATATTCTGAGTGTTTGTAGTAGCAGGCTTTGACCAACCAGGCATATCTATATACAGTAACAGAGAGGAACATTTCTTGTAATTTTTATATCACCACCTACAAATGATGCTCTGTATACTTATGAGACTATCCAGACCTTGTTGCTCTATATTTTTTTTTACTCCCACTTCTTTTACTCAAGTCAGAAGAGAGAGAGGCTACATGAAAAAGATCAGAAGTGTTTCAAGAATGCAAGAATTTAATAGTGCCTCATGCATTTTGTAAATGTGACTGGAAGACTATACACAGTTAAAGCACTGTATTTGTAATGCCAACCTGATGATGTAGAAACCCCAGACAGAGGTGGCCACAAATTCCCAATGCATTCACCTTCCCCCATGCTTCAGTGCATGGGGTCCAATTGATAAAGCCAGCTTCAGAGCAAGAAGTTCCTTTTCACATTTGGACAGATGTTACCAGTGGTTGTGACTTGTCTGGCCAGGCAGGTATTCTGCATGCTGCTGTCCTGGTTCCTTCAGAAGTGCCCTCACCCACCACCTAACTCCAGTCTAGCATAAGACATAGGCCAGTCCTCTAGTCTAAAGAAGCCTAGGTGCGTGAAGAGGAGAATCACAGTGTTCAACAGTTGTCCTCTGCTGAGGGCAAATGAACTGTGAGGATGTGATAAGCTGGAACAATTTTTTCCTCAAAGCTTGTTCAGTGGCAACCAGAAGAAACTATTTTTTGCTGTTGCTCCTTTTGGGCATTCGAGCTGACTGAAGTAGGCCATCTCAGAGGAGAAGATCACCATGCAGTCAATGTATGCACCTGGCAGCCTACCATGTAACAGTTGTGTGATCAACTGCCACTTACCCTGGAAGGTAATTGGGAGGGGCATGGCATGTACTCTGGTCGTGCTGTTTCCCCTGACGAACAAAACATAAATGCTCCCTGGAAACTAAAGCAAGCCATGGTGAACTAAAAAGAATTGCCTCTGGCAACCGAAGTGGCACTATGAAAAGGATAAAAACCAGAAGAGTTCTGAAGTACAACAGATGTGCTCTCCAACAAGCTGCAACCATGTAGGTCAATGAGATGTCACTGACCAACTTGCTACATCCCTACATACCAAGATATCACTGGATCCCTGGTGCTGACTATCTCTTTTTTATAAGCCATTTGCTAGGATTTCTCTCTTTACTAACTTTTCTATCTTCCCCACATTCCTTAGCTGTTTAGAACTTGTAGTAAGTCAATTGGACAGCATCTGGCCTCTTTTGCTGCCTAAGTCTTTCTCCAGGTTTATATATGTCAAAACAATTCCTCCAATAATTGGAGTGAGACAGGGAAGCACTGAGGAGTGTATTGGCCCTGTGGCACAGGTGCCAGCCACTGTTTACCAAATCCTTCCTGTGTGCACTACCTGCTCCTTACCATGCATCAGCTGTAAGGGAGATATAGCATCCTGGGGGAATGGGCTGAATGAACCCAAGGGGACATCCACGAGCATGCAGGAGCATTAACTTCTCACCTTTCTCAGGAGCCCAGCCTTCCCTCAGCTATATCTCATTTTTGTTGTGGTTGGTTGGTTTTACCCTACCCCACTCTTTCCTCACTTAGCTTTGGCATGATAGATGTAATTTTGTTTTGCTGAAGATCTGACTAGGCATCTGATTTTTTTTGTATTAGATTTTATCTAACACAAGCATGGCAGGTACAGGTACTCTTCTTGAATTCTCATGGAGGTGCAATTTATTAGGCAAAATAACATTTTGAACATTTTAACATTAGAGGAAGAAAGACAAAACACTTCACCTAGATTTGTGTCCTGTAGGAATGTACTCCTTCAGGAACATGCTTCACCCAGTATCTTTGGAGGCTTGAATTATGCACTTTCTCAATTCTTCATCTCTCTGCGTACAGTACATGGAAAGCATAACTACCTGAGCCAGTGGTGCAAGTGCCATTCTTGAAGTTGCTCTACATCCAGGGCTGGCATCAGACAACTTGCAGCTGGTATACAGCACAGCACTAAGCATTTCAATATATAAACCATCCCTCCAGGGATGTTAATTCTCCTCCTCTGAAATTCATCTCTCTAAATGTTCTTTTCTTCTGCGGATCCTGGCAGATTTCTTGTTGTAAACTGGTATTTCCACAATTTTTTTTTTTTTTTTACCTGAAGCAGCACCACTTTATGAAATAAAATAGTTCTGCTGAAAAATTATAATGCATGTAGGAAAATGATAGATTGTTTCCTCCTACTTCTCTCATTTATCTGAAAAAAAAAAAAAGAAACTGGTTGAAAAGAGTTAGATGTCTTTTGGGGAGAAAACCATTAGGAACCTTCTAGGAGGAAGAGAAAGCTGTGAGATTGAAGAAAGAACACTGCCTTTCTCACCTCCTCCGTAATACGCAAGACTGTATTCATGTTGCACAATTCAGCTATGAAGTAGCTTATGGGTTTCCATTTTGGTAATTGTCATTGTCCTACAAGCCTCTTGCTCATATCTGCTTATGGAAGGTGCATCTGGACAAATGTCAAGCATAGTGAAAACAGCACATTAGAATGCTATGAAAATCAAAAGCATTGTTGTCTTCTCCAGTAAGGAGCCACATTCTCTCTCCATCCTCTCAAGGATTCATTTGCCATATTTCCTTATTCCTAAAGTATGAAATCCATAGTTTCTCATCTGTGACTTCTCACAGACTATTTGAAAAGATCTTCCTTTGTGCTTTGGAAACAAGCTGTTTAAATTTGGAAGTGGAAGAATCACAGACTTAAACAAGTTGGAAGGAACCTCTAGAGATCATCGAGTCCAAAACCCTTGCAAAGCAGGCCTCCTTTTAGCTGGCTACACAGGTAGGCATGTAGGTGGGTCTTGAATATCTCTAGAGAAGGAGAATCCACAGTGTCCCTGGGCAGCCTGTTCCAGTGCTCTATCACTCTCACATGATAGAACAGAGTTCTTACACACGTTGGTGTGGAACTTCCTATGCTCAAACATATAGCCATTTCCCCTTGTCCAGTCCCTACAGACCACTGAAAAGGGGATGGCCATGTCTCTTTGGCTGCCACACTTAAGATATTTGTAAATATTAATAAGATCACCTCTCAGTCTTCTTTTCACAAGGCTGAACAGACTGTTTTCTCAGTCTTCCTTTATAGGGAGATGCACCAGGCCCTTTATCATCTTCCTGGCCCTCTGCTGCACTCTTCCTTGGAGATCCTTTTTTATCCAGAACTGGATACAATATTCCAGGTAATCTACTCACAATAACTTTAGTTGAATTAAAAATTATTTATTAGCAGCCATGCACTCATCAGGGAAGGTCTTCTCTGTCACCAAAATGAATAGCACTGGAGAATTATTCTAAAATTTTAAGATGCACATTAAGTCTTGTTCATGTCAGTCAATTAACTCAAGTTCCTGTTAACACTAGTTCCAGTTGGTAGATTATTGCAGCTTTGGGACTGCAGCAAAGGCTGTACCTATCTTTTATTTTTAAGTGATTTGAATTAATTCGTTTTCTACAGGTTATACAACTACACTCCAAGGATTTCATCAAGGCTTCAGTTGGGCAGTTGGATGGCACACCTAGCTTCCAGAGCTACTGTTCAGATTTGTTATACAAGCATTTAACTAGTCCTTAAAGTCAAATGATATGCAAAAAAACTCAGTGACATAAAAGGAGAAAAAATAAAGCAAGCAGTTAAAAATATTAGATGTCTATTGTTTGTATGCTAATGCATGATAGATATGAAGATTATTCATTCTTATTATCTCCGCTATGCATAACTTGATTATTTCTTGAATTTTCTTTAGAATTAATGAGGAAAATCTTTAATGAATTCTCCTAGAAGTCAGTTTTGATCACAGCTGCTGTTTGTAAAATGTATCAGGCTTTTTTCTTCCAACATGAAGACAAGGTATCAAATGACTCATAGGAAAAAGTCACTAATTTTCCTGCATTTCGTAGAAACATTGCCTACACATTATAGTGCTGTCAGCTGACTAACGTGAAGTTTACTCTTAAAATACACATCTTTGGTAACATTTACTCCCGCAGTTTAGGAAACAAATACACTCTGCCCTCCTTCCAGAGATCCTTTTATAGTTCATTTACCTTGATTTGATGAGGTTTGACCATAAAAATCAATACCCAAATATTTTAAGGATAAATTAGCTAATTATTTCAATTGACTGAAAAATATTTTTTATATACTTACTGAGATACAGAGAACAAAAGTCCACGTTTTTGTTTTTGAAACCAGGGTATACTTAACATTCTTAACTGTTATTTTCAGGATATATATGACCAGATTTTCAAGGCAAATCAAACATCAGTGACACACTGCAGTGTTCTATATCTGTGTTCGAGTATCTTTATCCATGTTGCTGTCTTATTTTTTCTGACATATGTTGTTTAAACTTAAGATGAAAAAAAAAAAAACACAAGACAAAAGGCACATGGATAGATACTCAAACACATCTTATTTGGTAACTAAGCAGAGCCCACATTAGGAGGAAACATTCTTCTCTACATTAAAGTTTGCCTTCAATATCTCTACATAAATCTGTTGGATAATCACATATGGCACTATCCTGCAAGGTGGCAGGTGCTCTGTCTGAGATGCTCTGTTCTTTGAATGTTGAGTGGAAGAAGAGAAGTGGTTTGTACTATGTTGCACTATGATGAAAAACTGAGTGAGGGTTGTTTATTTTCATGTTTACAGTTATACTTCTGACTTTTTTGGAAAGTAATAAGATAATTAAACAGGCAGAAGAGGTTAGTTAAATTCAAATTCCCGTGATTATTTGACACACCTGAGAGGAAAGGGTCAGTGACTCTTTCACAAAAATTCAGAGTGCTTAAAACAGATGCCATGATTTTGCTTAGCCTTTCCTCAGAAATCTTTGAGGAGGTTTTTACAAAAGATGCAAGAGGTTTAAAAAGAAAAAAATCAGAACACTTTGTCCAGTTGAAAAGATAAATACTTGGGGGAGAATTAGATCGAGAAAGACAAAGAAAGAAAATAAGACACCACTGGCTAGGAAACATCTCCTCTTTTGTACCTTCCTGGTCTTTGACATCAAAGCAAGAATTACACTTTGAGTAAGATGAAAGATGTCTCCTAGATGTGCTGGTGTCCCTGGCAAGAACGGCCCACAGCCATGAACAGTTTTGGAGCCTGACTCACTGCAACTTCCTGATGCTGAAGCAGGGTGAACGTGCCAGCAGGCTGGAAAGCTTCGTGGGGGAATAATGCTTTCTTGATCAGTTACCAAAAAGGAAATTATTGCTAACAAGCTAACAGTTGTTGTTCTATTTAAATTACCCCAGTAAAATAATCTTTTCTGACACCTATTCCCTGTACTATGTCTAAACACCACATGAGCAGGCAACATGCCATCCAATAACTTAAGCAAGACAGCTGTAAGTGCAGGCAGCTTGCAGATGATTCATTTTTATGATACTACTGCAATGAGTGGTACTTCTTCTGGAGATGCAGTCATTTCTATTGACTTTGCTCAGTGGGCATTAATACAGGTCTGAAAATAAGTATCTTTACTAAAAGCTTGTTCAGTAAGCTATGACATTGGCTGGTGAAAAACTGATGTATTTACTAGGAATTTAACACACAGTGTTCTCCAACTTAGGCGCAGACCAGCAATGAGGGTTGTCATATATGCTCTGTGTCACTGGGAAAGATGAACTGGCAACTCCCACACACTTCAAAAAACAGGAACATTAGACACATAGAATGTGACAGCTGGCCTTAATTAGGACAGAGTTATAGTCTACTCCATCTATTTGGTCAGGAAACACTGCTGGCCATAGCCTCTTTCCCACTTCAGGAGTGCAGGGACAGAGATAGTAACTATCCTTTATACAGCTGCAGAGAGGATGCATGAGATTAAGCAGATAACTCTACTTCTTCATTCATGTGAGCCTAATTATAATCTGTCTAATAGTGTTATCTCATTTTTGGTTATTCTCAAGCCTCTGACTCAGAAATAGCTAAAGAATATTTTTCTAGTTTGAGGAATTCTCAGAACTGTTTATTAGCTTCATTTAACTTTTACTATGAAAACAAATAGAAGATGCCCACTGAAAATGAAAAAAAAGTTACCTGAAACTTTTGTTTCCCAAAGTAAGCAAAACTGCAGGCCACCTTCCTCTTTTAAAATGTTTGCAATTTACAGACATTTTCAAATGTTTAAGATGAAGACAATTCTCACTAATCTCCCCATCATGTAATTACTATTTGTATTTGCTTAACTATTACAGACGTGAAGAGCAATATAACAGGCTTTGTCTGTAAGACCATTTTGAGAAAGAAAACAGCAAAAATAAAGCATGAGATAAAATGAAATTCCTAACAAAAGACAACAGTAATAATCCCAAACAACTAGCAAGAATGTAAGCGAAGATAATACTTTAAAACACCAAAAATTCATGATACGTTGTTCCTTTAGTATACAGATGAATGTAAAGTCTAGAATACAACATAATAGGGAATAACTGTACAATAACGATCTTGCTAAAATATTCCTAAATTATGGTAAATTCTAAAGTGTTCTGTCATATCTTTTTTTATCTTGATTTTGCTCAAATCCAGATTTGACAGAAAACCAGTTCTTTAACACACACCACTAATTTACAAAAGAGTTCTAAATCAATCACAATTAAATTCTGGTATTATTTTAAATAGCATGAGAAGGAGTGCTTGTCTTTTCAGCTTTGATAATAGGGTGGCGTGAGCCTCATGTTTTGAGTTTTAACAGAAATTTGAACATAAGAGCACAGCTGGGGTATAATTTTTCCACTACATGTAGGCATTCAAAGTTCTTGAGCCATTTGGAGGTACAGCATGTGTGAAAAACTACCAAGATTCTGCTATTATAAATTCATATGTACGTAGTAAGGAATTCCCTATTTTTTCTCTTTGTTCCCTGACATTAAAATTGAGATTTGAGAATATAAATATCCTTATCAGAAAAATAAAATGAGAATAACCTAATCTGGCAAATTATTAGTTCTTTGGACGTCATGACAACTTAAATATACCTTCTAAAGGCAGAGATCCTGTAAATATTTATGTCTG
Organism: Perdix hodgsoniae; assembly: GCA_035772895.1. Lineage (NCBI taxonomy): Eukaryota > Metazoa > Chordata > Aves > Galliformes > Phasianidae > Perdix > Perdix hodgsoniae. Next base: position 27,873,318 of record JAPSGF010000004.1, read on the forward strand.
AAAAAATATAGGTTTAATAAGCACTCCTGCAGACGTCAGATGCTATGAAACAAAACTCACTGGCAGAACTTGGCGTGAGACTGCGTTAGTAATTCCCACTGACCAGTGTGAGTGTCAGGAGCTAATAGTCCTTATCCAAGTACAAGGAGCTAATAGTCTTTATCCAAGTACAAGAACCTTTGTATATCATTGAATCAGGAATGTGTGATCTCATTAAAGTCACAAAGCATCTATTATTGCTTAATTTTACTGAAGTTTTGAAAGGTAACAGAAATTTATACAATCTCTGTTCCAGTTGAATTGAATGTCTTGTTCAAAAATGTGTTATTGATGCTGACAGGAAACATGAAGTACACCTTTTTTAAAGTAATCATCAGTGTAGCTTACAAGAGGCAGAAGGGCGGGAAAAGCAACTCCTCTTGATAACACAGAAGAAATCTAAGAGTGAATACAGGTAACTTCTGGAGCACAGAGGAGCTGATTCACAGTAAAGCTTTGTGCCATGCTAGGCCTGATGAGCATGTAGATTTGGAAACTACATATAAAAATGGTACTACAACTGCACTAAAACAGCAGAGAAAAACACATGCTGCTTCACTGAGATAACACAGACCTAGGGAAACAGCCCTTTTGAGAAAAAGGCAGTTATGTCAAATATGTATTACTTAAGCGATGCGGATTTTATGTGGATTGTGTTACTGAATGGTATTATAAACTAAGAACCACCCAAAGCAGCTGCAAACTAGCAGCAAGCCAGTGGCAAATACAGTGGAACACAGACTCAGCAGGAACTAGTACACCATAGGCATAAGCTCCTTAGCGATTAACCCCTTTGTGACATCTCTGTAGAACAAGTGGTCTGGGAGGTGCTAAGAGCTGCTTTAGAGTACCATGATAGGATAGTTTGCATGCTATCTCAGTTCTCAGATGTCCAAGTTGAAATGCTTTTAAAATTAATAGTTCTTAGAGTAGTGGCATCCGGCAAATATTAAAATCAGCCTAAAAATACAGCAAAATTTCAATGTTCATACAGTGTTCTTAGTACATGTGAAATTAAACTGATGTAACATACAGGATTTGTAACATTAAATCATAGTATGAGTCTTACCAATGTTGGGTCTTCAAGAGGCTTGATTTCTAAAAAAAGCTGTACACAGTCCATAGATACTAAGTAATAACAGTAGGAATATCACAGCTGTTGTTGTTTTGGAACTAGTCTACTTCAGTGTTAGTGATATTAAACTGCGCTGAAATTACTAGAAGAGTTTTCGGATACATAGATCACATTTAAGCTTAGGCATTGAATGCTAGATGTTATTTGACTAATGTATGCATTTTCTTGAAGTGACAGCTTGAACTAATTATACTAGCTATTTTAAACTACAGTCCAGATAATACCATTTTAGTTTCTACTACTTCCCCTCTTCAGGGAAACAGGGGAAAAGTGCTACAAGGAGCAGTGACTCTTACATTTTATTTCCAAGACAAATTGCGTATCTTTGAAACACAAGAAAGCAAGAAAAGATTCTTTCAAGACTCTTTGTTCTTCTTCCACAATCTTTTTTATCCATTTACAAAGGTAGAGAGCCCCCTGTAGCATAAGAATAGCTAAGAACAAGGCAAGTGCTGCTGTACAGTCAATGGGTGGAGAACCATAATCAGGGCTCACATCTTACATCACCCACAGCGACATTCACCTCTGAGTATGTACAAATGAAATAACTCCCAGCTGAAAAAGGCGAAATGGTAGTAATTGAAGCCTTCTTTACTTAATGTGCCTCCCTCTGAGAAAGTGCATTTCTTCTCATTATATTTATTTATTTATTTAAACATTTTCTGAATTTGATTAAGAGGAAACTAGAGGTGGAGATAAGCTGAGAGGACCAATCTGAATAATGCTTTGGTGTTGAGAGATCAAAGAGAGTGTACAAACACAGTATTTAACATTTTTGAGTTATAGTGCAACAGTTCTGAGTTATTAGTGTTCATCAGCTTAGTCCATGCCTGTGTACTCCTAGCACGCCCCAGTTGAAAAATGGACCTCCTAAAACTGGTTAGCCGAGGCATGTATAATTTTACCTGTGAATGAGGTAGCTTACAATCAATAATGCTAAACGATTACAGAAACTTCACTATCAACTTAAAGTGTTGTGAAAACCTGACTGCACATAATTATGTGCCCATATGCAGATACTCTGGAAAGATTCCAAGCTCTTGACTTGCTCAGCACTGAGACTGGTTGTGGTGTAAATTTAGATCCTGAAACTAGATGAGTCTCATGAATACTCAAGATCTTTCCTGTCAGAAGCTGCCTTTCTCACCTGATCTGAAATGTTACAAGTGACTTAATTTAGGCAGTATAAAGTCAGTAATGCTCAACTACTTTGCTAGTAGGTGTAACAGTCATAAAGACCAACACAATGGGAAGGTGATACAAGAACTGTGGCGACAGAGGAACCAACACAACAGAAAGGTGCTATAAAAGAAGGAAAAAGGACTGCTCACCAATCTCCAAAGGTCTAGGGTCCCAGGGGAAAACTCCACAAAGGAGAGCACTCCAAAAAGAAATCCTTCCCCGTTAGCAATCAGCCATTAAATGAGGTCTAAGACACATGCAGCCAGGCTCCACCCCTTCACCTTCACCTTTGCCTTTGCCCGTGCTCTCAGGGCTGACTGGGTCCTTTTCCAGGTGCTCAATCTGTGGTTCAGGTCATGACTCAACAGTTACCATACAGCAGGATATAGAAGTTAATTAAAGGGACTAGTTTTTAAGCTCCGTAACACTTAAACTAGTTTTTCACCCATGTCTTCTACCTAGACTGCTGTAGGGACCCCAGTAATGCATCAGCAGAAAGTATTTTTCTCTTAGTATTGACAGGGACATGCCATTATACATATGTATACAATCTCTATTTTTTATATAAGAAACATTTCAGGGAGTTGTTAAATGATGACCACAAAAGGTGTACTTTGTTTTAAACTAGAAATATGCATGCTACAGTCATAATATCCATATGCTTTTAATCTTGAAGTGATTGCATCAAAAGCAGAAAAGGCCTCCTAAGACAACAAATGTTTATCAAACAATGCAAAATGAGTTTTTGCATTAGTAATACTATCATTTAAGTATTCTGAACTGAAAATAGCATGGCAGGTGTAATAATATAACATCTAAGCAGGTGGGAAGAGATCCAAAGATGTTCCTGAAGAAATTCAAGAAGAAAAGATAAACTGTGTGAAAAGCTGGAAGAAGAAAAGAATGATATGCAGATACCGTCCAAGTGATTCAGACATGTCTCTAAAGACAATTTTGAACAGTATATTATTTTGTGCCCAAATAAACTCAGCATTAATTTTTCACACATTATCGAATATAGACATTAATGCTATCAGATAGACATTATTGTGTTTGGGCATCACAGTTGAGTAGTCAGAGAGCTAACTGACACATTTTATGTCTACAACTACATGGAACAAAATTGTGCCTACATTTTTGGTAGGGATGAAAGGAAAGTTTAGAAGTCTAGTTTCACTTGCCAGGTTTCCTATTGAAATTGGTGAAATGTGACCTAAGTGCCAATGTCAGATTTTGGCCCCAAATTAAACTAAGAGTTTGTTGAGCCTTATTGGGTAGTGCATCTTTCGGATAACCTGTGAAGACAAAATATAAAATATTGCTCGTTGATGAAAAATATATGTAATCAGATTTTGGTCTCAAGATAAACTAGGAGTTTGGTGACCTTTACCACTGTCTTAGAGAACTGAGCTGCTGTGAAGATAAATATACAGACTTTGAGAGAACTATGTAAGTGTAATGTATTTAACACCTAGAACCTTGCATTTTTAAATATGTTTTTATAGAGTGTGTAGAATATGTATGAATAACCAAAAGGACTAAGGATTAACTTATATCTGAAAGGAAAGCAGTCTGATTCTCTGCAGCAATCAAGTGTGTAGTAGGAGATCGAAGGTGAGAATATAAACTCTTAATATAAAAATATTAATGTATAAAATATATAAAATCTTAATACTCATTTTCACATATTTCTGCTGCCTTGTATCACTGCATGTCTAAAATGACTGCATCTAAAATTAAATCCCTGAACCTCTGCTCATGTATTTATCAATTTTAAGATATGCTGTGAACACCATAATGTACCAGTGTGTCCCTAGGAAAAACATATTCTCCAAAAGAGTGGCCAGTGGTGAAACAGGCTGCCCCAGGAGGTGACAGAGTCACCGTCCCTGGAGATGTTCAAGAAATGCTCAGATGTACTGACGAACATGGTTTAGTGGGTAAATATTGCTTGTAGACGGGTGGTTGGACTGGATAATCTTGGAGATCTTTTTCAGCCTTGACGATTCTATAATTTTATGATTCTATCAGTTACACATCCAAATAAATATTTAAGTAATGAATGTGATCATTTCCATCCTCCCAAATTTCTCCCTCCTCCCCAACCAAAAATGCGGGTTCTAGTACTTGAAATTTTGTTATATTTATTCTCTTCCTCTTTGTCTTGAAATTCATAATGGATGCATTTCTTTTGACTGCTTTTTCAATAATAATTATCAAAATATTAATACAGAAATATGAAGGTTTTATCTTGTAATTATTTTAGGACTCACTAAAAGTTCCCATCTGTTAAAAGCACTAATATTATGAATAACACAGGAATATGCTGCACACATCCTTTTTCAAGTACAATCAAATCCATTGCCTTCTTTACAAGTATTTTCTGTTAAAGGCAGCTGACTGATTTCAACCTCACAACACTCTACACTTATACTAAAAAATGGAATTATTCTATATTTGAACTGAAACAAACCTATTTTTTCTCTCCACATCTTTTCTAGCTCCATATGTAAATATATTTATTCATTCCTGTTTTGTAGGAGAATATGTTCTGCATTGGAAGAATCATGTTCTCCCAATATAAAATAGATTTTATGCAAACCATCATTACAGACACACTTACCAGCTAGTTTTCTGTTTTGCCGTTCTAGTTCAGAGAGAGCCATGACCCAAACTCTCCAAGAAGAATAGCATTTTCTTTGCTGGGGAAGTAAGTCACCATTGAGCGTGAACAAGGTCTATTAAGTGAGCAGTCTAGTTTATTTTCCAGTTCTTTAGTTTCAAGAGACCCTGGGGACTTCCAGTGCCCTTAGGAGAAATAAACAGAAAAGTTTTCTATTTGCTTGTTTTTTAAAAAGGGAATTTGTGGCTTCTTGAAGTCTGAATCAGACACAAAAAATTGCTGCTCTGAAAATTTGTTTTATTTATTATATTTCTTTCTCTCAGTTGACACAGTCTACTTATCTCCTTAATGTCTGAAAAAGCTGAATGAATTGCTGATTAGTACACCATGACTTTTATTCTTCATTTCATTTCTGTGTCTAGTTTTGGTTTTGTTCACACCACCCTTTGCAATCCACACCCCCTCAAAAAATGTTCTGACTGAAGCCATAAGGCAGCAATCTCATTTTCAGGCAAGTTTCAGCATGTCCGTATGGTTCTTGGAGAACTTTTTTTTTTTTTGCCAGGTTTAAGTCTGGATGGGACACTGAGAGTAGGTGTATGGGACTACTCAGCCAATCCTCCCTGCAGAAAGCTGAGTTAGTCAGAGGTGCAAAGGAAGCTCATGTGATGGGAAGAGCTGAGGGAACAAGTTTGTGCACTGAGATTGGATTTACTATTGAAAAACCATCAAAGCAAGCTAAATTATTTTTATACAGTGTTTAATGTCTGAAAAAAGAAAGCTTAGTCAGAATGCATTGTCTTGGTTTTGGTTGGGACAGAATTGATTTTTGTCATTGTGTCTGGTATGATGCTGTGTTTTGGCCTTAGAAGAAAAACGATGTTGATAACACACCTGTGTTTTATCTGTTGCTGAGCAGTGGCTTCATAGAGCTGAGGTGTTTCAGTTTTTCAGCATCTTGTACTGTTATGCGAACAAAGGAGCTGAAGGAGCACAAGGAGCTTGGAGAAGACAGAAACAGTAAAGCTGACCTAAAATGGCCAAAGGGATATTCCGTTCTGTATGATATAATGTGAAAAAAAAACCTAAAAATATGGAGATTTGGCTGCAGGGCAGCCACTGCTCAGGGACTGGTTGGGCATTAGGCAAGAGGTGGTGAGCAATTGCATTGTTTTGTAAATATATATTGTTACCATTACTATTATTATTTTCTGGAGCAAATAAATAAATCTTAAATTAAGTACTAAGTCAGGGTATCAAAGAATAGCTCTTCTACCCTGAATTGGGGAGACTCCTTTTGAAGTGATGCTACTCTGACCTTGAATTCCTTAAGGATATATTAAATATGTGCCATTTTTATTTAGAGAATCCCTTTCAGACTATTGTCTAAAATATTTTCTCTTGGGTCCTCTCATGCCAATTGAGAGCGTGTAAGCCAGATATGGTTTGCTTTGACACCATATGTTTTATAATTTACATGCATTGCAGAAGAAATTACTGTGTTGGTTGCCATTTTAAGCTGAGTTCATGTTAAGCCCAGCTACTATTTATCATTCCTGCTGAGCAGAATTGAAATAAAAATATTAGCTTTCCTTTTTAAATGATCTGAAGATCTCTAACTAAACAAAAATATTTGCTAGCAGTTTGCTATCCTTCTCATCCTCATAATAATTTCTTGAACAATCTGTGATAGCCGAGAAATCTTATGTCAGCTGGTAGAAAGCAAGAAGTAATTACTTCTTAGACAAGTCTTTTCATAACTGAAGCTATTTAATTTACATATTCACTTACAGCTCAGCAGAGTCATAGGTTCTTTTTACGACTGACTACTTTACTCAACTGTTTAAACATTCATTCATTTGCATATTTCATCACTTTTGTATTAGCGGTATAATTAAGGTCTCTGGGAATTTATAAGTCATCAAAATACCTGCAGTAAGAACCAAATTTTTCAAATGTCTTTTAAAATAAAAAGTATTTTAAAGGATGATACTTTATCACTTTTCTATATCCCCAAGCAAATATGAATCAAAGTTTTACTGTGCCATATTCTATTAATAAAGAAAGCTTCTGGGTCCGGACAGTTCTTAGAACCACTTCCATTTATGATGTGCAGAGTGCCTTTTGTAGGTCTGTGAGTCCCATCTTATCAATATCCAACTCTGCAAGAGGAGCTTGCACCAGAAGTCTTCAGTCTTTCCCAGTCATAACATGGACAAAATGTTCATGTGGCTCAGGTCAGTCATCCTTCCAAGGCTTGGAAAACAAATGTAAAAAGGTACAAACAAAACACATCCATAGATTCTCTTCTGACAGTCCAGTGCATCTTTAAAGAAAATTCCATTAGTTCTTAACCACAGGAAGTAATTTAGCGGTTGTCTTACAGATACTCCCATAATTTCAAATATAAAAGTATGTAAAATTGTTTTTATAGAGAGATATTCACATTTTCACTGCAGTAAATATCAAAAAGGAATAGAAGCACACACACAAGTTTATCACAGAAAATAGCATATTTTATTTGACATACCTAACACTTTAACCAAGCACAAGCTCTCTGGAAAGAAAATCTCTCTTCTGACATTGTCTAAAGACAAGAGCAGTTTTAAATATTAAGCCATTTTGAACTAAATTCAGCAATTAGATTTGTATTAATGTAAAGACAAATGGAAATAAAGAGCTGTCAGACTATAAAGAAAGGACATATGGACTTAAAATGTTTACCATTTGTGTAATATTTAAAAAAAGAAAGGGAGATTTTTTTTTTTTTTGAAAGAAAAGAGTATGACTCTGTAAGGAAATGATAACTACAGATTAAGAAAAAAAGTTTCAGAAGTCAATTAAAACAGAATTACATGATCTTTCACAGCACTTTTGAACCTACAGCATGCAAAACCAACATATCTGAAAAAAAAAAAGTGAACAGATAAATTCTTATCTTCTCTGAACAGAATTGGCACATCCTCATGCAAAGCATCTTTAGAGTTTGACTTCATAAGTAGCTCAAATAATAGAATTCCAGCTGCCTAAAACAGTAGAGACAAAATTGTAGCTTTCAAACAGTTCAAGAGGGCTTTCTATGCCTCACATGAACAGCACAAGGCCTGAAACAGGATGTGAGCACTCCATAATCAAGACACTTGACTGTGGGTAATGATAAGCCATTAAGTAAGTACATGAGGATTCCATTTCATCCTTTCCCATCTCAGGAAATCCATGAAACTCTGAAGAGCAGGCATCTCCTGCCTGTGATTTACTTATAGTGCTTCCTGTCCACTCGGGTCTCAGTAATACAAGTTATGATACTAACAGCTCTTGACCATATGAAGATTTTAATTTGTACTTTGTGGACTGAGAAGTTGAAAAAAACATAGCCTTAAATTTCTTTATCTTACTCATTCAGTCAATCATAAATATCTTTTGCACTGCTGTAAAGTGCCTCACTCTGTCGTAATATTTTCCTTGCAGATACTGGTAAATGCTATTAGCACCCCCACCCCAAGACATTTATTTCTCACTCTTACTAAATTCAGCTCCCCAAGCCTTTCCTCACAGAGCAAGAGATCCAGTCCTCACCATCTTTTTGATCTCCAATAAACTTATTCCAATTTATTCATGTTTTACATGTACTAGAAAAACAAAAAGAAGTCTGCTATAGCCTAGATGTGATGAATGTGAGTAAAGGGCAATAATCCCTTTCCTCCATCAGCACACTGTGCTCCTTTTAATACAGTCTGGGACACTGTTGGCCCCTGGTACTGCCAGGGCCTCTGTTGGCTCACACTCAGCTTACCCACCAAAGTCCCCCAGGGCCCTACTCACAGAGCTGCTTCCTAGTCAGGCATTCCCAACCTGTACTGATGCAAGGAGTTCTTCCTTTGCAGGGGAAGGACTTTGCATTTGCTGACTTTTTAAAAAATTGGTTCTTTTCTCCAAATTCTCTGTCTGACTGGTCACCCTGCTGTCAAGCATACTGAGTTTTCCCTGAAACCATTTGCAATATATGAACGTGTCCACCATCAGCTCCTCCATGACATTGCTAAAGAAGACAAACAGGTTATGTCCCAGGATATCCCCTCATAGTAGTCCGTCTGTCTCAACATCAAGGTAGAATATGGAATATTAACTACTACTTTGTCAGCCCATCCTTTCAGCTACTCAGTCCATCTATTTATCCATCCATCTATTTGGATACAAGATTAATCCAGATATAGGTTTAAAAGTCTTGCCAAAGATGACGTAAATGGCACCCAGTGCCCTCCATCATCTATCTGTACAGTTATTTTATCATACACAGATGGTAATCAGACTGGCTAGGCAGGCAGGACTTACTCTTGGCAAATTAATGATGTCTTTTTCCAGACAGTTTTTTTCCTACATGTACCCAAAAAATATGTTCAAAGACAACTCACTCCTTGGTTTTCACGCAGTTCCCTAGGTTGAATTGTTGGCCTTTTTCAAAGTAAGATGCAAAATATGGAACATTTATCTTGGTCTGGTCATTGAGGTCTTCCTCTGGTCTCCACAATCACACTCAATATATATAAAGTGAATAAATGATCTCTGTAAAGCATTTTGGTAATCGGTGTCAAGTGACCAAAAGCATAGTACAAAAAAATCAATAAAAGTGGTTCAGTAAATAAGCAAAGTGCTAAAATCTGTAGTGTTAGGAGAATTTTCATCACTTATTGAAACATTAGGAAGAAAAGAAAGCCATCTAGACTAAACCCAAGTATGTCCATCAGAGAATCGAACTTCAAGGTTGATGAGGATTACTCCAAATAAATTTAAATAGTTCAGTTAGTCGGACAATAGATACTCTATCAGTGCAGCTTAAAATTAAGTTGCATTAGTTTTTCCTGCTGCAGTGCTCAATGAAAGTTCAAAGGACTCATGCTGTCTAGTTTCTTTGAAATTGGTCTTTGTCAGTGGACCGCATTATTGATGGCATGCTATTACCTGCCTTATTGATTGCACCTCACTAGTCCAAGCAAGCCCAGAAAAAGAAGTCACACTGAGCAGTTCAGAAACATGTGGTAAAGTGCACTTCAATTTGACAGATTAACCTACATCTTTCAATATGAGAACTAAAAAATCATTTTCCATTTAAAAGTAAAATAAAATAAAAAATAAAAAAGCAGATATATTTAGTGAAAAATATCACATCAATAAAATATCAAAAAATCAAATTTTCAATAAAAAATAAAATCAATAGAGACATTTTGTCAAAGTATGGTAGTATTTCTATTTACATTTTAAATGGAACATTTAATATCTGAGTTAGAATGCTAGAAATATATTTTGGAAAAGGCAGCAAGGCCTCTGACCAACTAAATTCATATAATTTAACTTTCCTGTCTTTTTTATATACTTACCAGAATTTCATTTGCAAGTTTGGTGCCACTTGAAACATAGAACATACTGTTCATTTTAATGGGCTCCTCTCAGATGAATTAGCTAACACCTACAGACAAGGCCTGAGTCAATAATGTAGTCATTTCTGAATATAAAATAGACAAGGTCAATCATAAGGCATTCACCAAGGCCAAGTGCCAGCTGCTGCACTTGAGTCACAACAATCCCATGCAGTGCTACAGGCTTGGAGAAGTGTGGCTGGAAGATCTTTTGGCAGAGGAAGACACTGGGGTTCTGTTTGACAGCCAGTTGAATATGAGTCAGTAGTTTACCCACATGATCAGGAAAGCCAGTGGCATCCTTACACCAGAAATATTGTGGTAAGCAGGACTAGGGAAGGGATTGTTCTTCTGTACTTGACACTGATGAGACCACACCTCACGTACTGTGTTCTGTTTTGGGCTCCTCTCAACAAGAAAGATACCGAGTTACTCAAGAGCGTGCAGAGAAGAGCAGCAGAGTGAAGGGACTAGAAAATAAGACAAATGAGGAGTTTCTAAATGTACTGGGGCTATTCAATCTGGAGAAAAGGAGGTAGAGGGGGGATCTCAACACCCTCTGCAGCTACATGAAGGGAAGCTGCAGAGAGGAAAGTGTTAGTCTCTTTTCTCAGGTGACAAGAGTTAGCAGGCAACCAAATCGTACCATGTTGCTCAAGGGGAAATTTAAATTAGATCAGGAAGAATTTATTAATGGAGAGGATGGTCAAGCACTGGAGCAGACTGCCTAAGGAGGTGGTAGAGTTCCCATCCCTGGAGGAGTTTATTTAAGAGGTATGTGAAAGTGGCTTCTAGGGACTCAGTTTAGCTGTCAACTTGTAACATTAGGAGGCTGGTTGGATGTGATGATCTTAGGGTGATAGGTGACCCTTATGATAGGGTTGTCTCCAACCTAAGTTATTCTAAGATTCCAGTGCCAGTTTCCAGTGCCCAACCACTTTTTTGGAGAGTAAGTTTTTTCTAATGTCCAATCTGAATCTCCCCTTGTGCAACTTGAGGCCGTTCCCTCTAATCCTATTGCTATTTACATGCTAGTTGTATGGAAGAAGAGGCTGACCCCCAAATATCTTTTGTCTTAAATATTGCACAGTCTTGAAAGTATCAAATTCTGAGCAACACATCAAATGGGGATATGGTTTTGAAGTTACCAGGTAAATTAAAATAAGTCCAATTTTATACTTAAATTTATGAAAATTGGGTTTTTGTTTGGTTGGTTGCTGTTATATGTTTGTTGATGTTGTTTCTGTTGTTTGTTATTAATTTGTTTATTTTCCTTCCAGTTTCTAGCAATTACCGTTCTTAACAGCTGTGGTTTTAGAACTTGCAGCTGCTTAATAAGATTAAATTCCTAGCAGTCACTTTGATAGCATGATTAAGAACCATGTAACCAACTGCATGGCATTTCAAGGTCTTCACCTCTGGAACAAACAATATTGTAGGTTAAAATATTTGCAAAAAGTACAAAAGCTTATAAATGACAGTAACGGCAGAAATAGAAAGAAAGTTCAATTATCTGAAGTTAGAAGTGGAATAACTGTTTGTTTTTTTTATGATTTTAGACTTCCTGCTACAAAATAAACAGCAACAACAAAAAAGAACAAAGGAGAAACTACCTAGAGACATATGTGTGGGACCAATACATGATCTCAGATCATAGCCCTTGTGATACAACCACTAAAATATCTCCTTTATGAATTCAGACTGTTTATGGAAGATGATAATCCAAAGCCATATATTTAACTACAGTAAAGCTTTGTAAATGATATTTTCAGATAAATATCTCTGTGCAAATAATTGTGAAAGCTCAAATCCTACAGTCAGAACATTTCTAAAAATAAAAGTCTGTTAATGCCCAGAACTAATAATATGGACATACGTTTATATGACTTTTACTAGTTTTAATGGTTGTCAATTTTGAACTAGAGTCATTTTCCTTTTTTGTAACCCACATGAGCAAGAGTTTAAAAGCTTTCCACTAAATATTCCAAGATTTCACAGAAGCAAAAATGAGGTGACTGTAATGCATTATGACATTTTATCTCACCAAAATTAAAAAAAGAGAGAGAGAGAGAGAGAGAGAGAGAGAGAAATAGAAATACCAAGCCAAAAGCAAGAACAAAAATAGCAAGGAGCAAATGAATAGAAAGAACTATAAATATGTATATATGTTTTAATTTTTTTATTTTTTATTTTTTTTAATTTTTTTTAAGAAAAATGACACCCGTAAAATGATGAAGTTTGAAGCTAATGTCAGGTGAGGTGCTCCAAATCTCCCAAGAGTCTCCAGGAAGAAAGATTAATGAAAATTACAGGGATATGAAGAGAGCAGTCTCTCTGATCAAGATATAGATTAAGATATACCTTGGTATATAATTTGGTGTATCTTAATTTATGACAGCTAAATAAAATAGCTGAAATCTGCTTACATTAAATATTAGAAAATCAGTATATGCTTGATTTATTCCTTCCTGCTTCCAAGAGATATAGAATATCCCCTTGACCAGTTTGGGTCAGCTGTCCTGTTCTTGTCCCTTCCCAGCTTGTGTTCCTTTAGTCCCTCACTGGCAGGACAGTATGAGAAGTTGAAACATCCTTTAATCTGTGTAGCACTGCACAGAGTGGTAAGTATTGCCAACTAATGCTGCCAAAGACCAACTACTACTACTGTATTACATATCAGGTCTGACTTTAAGGCATAGATTCTTGGTGTTGTAAACTCAAAGATAATGCAGGATAGGACTGCTGTGAGTAACTTATGGTAATGATTGTTAAGAATTGAGAATTGATCATTGGCAACCTACATTGTTAATGACTGTCAGGTTATCAAAGTTTTGCTGTGAAGGGCTGCCATTGCCTGATTTGCAGGTCTTCTATGCACTTGTGGTGTTTCCAGATATCTCAAATCGTGAAACAACATTGCTTCTTCCAGCAACATTGACAATACTGTGCTCTCCTATTTCTTTCATATAGACAAGCAAATATTTCAGTCTCTATTCCTATTCTTGCTAAATATTAAAAGGGACCCCATGTTCAACATCTTCTTGCTTGACAAGATAAAGTTTATTTCAACTGTTCCGTTGTTCTTAGTTTCTGCCTCAAAGCAGTACTGTTTCTTTCAACCATTACTCAGTCCTAACTATCGTTATGATTATGGTCACAAAATATCAAGCAGTGTACCTGTTACAGAATTAATCCACAGAGTCATTCTGCCATGGCATGTAAGTCAAAGGAAAAAAACAAACACATTCAACCCCCTACTTGACGTGTTAGTATTTTAATGGCAGAGATATGAATCAGCAATCCAGTCCTGCTTGGAGACCAACACCTAACAGGTTTGTTAAACTGTAATGAGCTGCAAAATGCTATGTTGTACAAGGGCTCTGTAACCCTTGAAGATCGCACATACCTTCCCCTTCCAAATGCCAGTTCCACACAGGAACCATTTGAATATTCCCAGCTAGTAAATACCACTCCATGCTATATTTCTTTGTGAAACTGTGTAAATAAAAGTTGATGAAACTGAAAATTCCATGGAGTTAAACATGTCTCAAGGCACACTTCCTACCTTCTGGCACTGATCCCAAGAAGCACAAATACTCTGTACATATCTTACAAAAGTATGCTAAAATTAGGCTATTGTAATAGTAGCAGGGAGAGGCGTGCAGGTGATAAGGTTAATTTGTTTTGAACACTGTGTTTCATTAAGATGTAAATATGTCAAGTGCAGGAAGAAATAGAAATAATCATCCCTGAAGAAAATGAACTTTTCTCTCAGTATCACAGCCCTCAGAAAGCATCCACGTAGCCAGATACTCTTCATATGGAATTAAAAGCCAAGCACAACTCAGTCATAGCTAAGAGGAAGCCTACAGGAAGCTGAAGAACTAGCTACATTATACTAAAACACAAAGAAATTAACAGAATGTATGATAACAAAATGCATGAGTGTTTCATTAAAATTAGTTTTAATAAACATACATGAGGAATAGAGGAATGAGACTACCGACCTCTACTCCTCTCTTAAAGCTCTGAGTGCAATAAATTAGTACTAGTTACTGAGTTGCTTAATGATTTTGTTGTTTTAGGTGATGAGTGCTCCATACTCTGAAACTTGACAGGAGCACCTAGGGGCTCTGGAATTCTTAGCATCTTATGAAACAATCCCTCATTTGGAAGAAGACTAATTAAAAAGCTGCCTTCAAGATTCTGATGAGGTAAAGGTTTGTAGAGAAAACATCTGAACTTACTGTTCTATGTAGAAAATAATGGGCAAACTTTTGTTTATAAATGTCCAGAAACAAAATTTCAAAGATGAATATGAAATGAGAAATACTGCCTTGGATTTAACTAGTTTTAATTCATCACCAAAGGGGAAAAGGTAACTGTAAAATGCAGGAGTTGGGACGTGGGGGGGAGAATAATAGCAAGGAAAGGTGAGAAAGGGATTATTTCCTGTGGATATACGAGTCAGGCAGGTTATTTATCACCAGTAGTAAATGGAGAGACTGTTGAGAGAGAAAAGATTATAATGCATTTTAAGACTAATATTCCTCTCAAATCTGGGATTTTTAGTATCCTGCACAGTTAAAGCTCTCCTGTGCTTACTTCTCTGGTGTTTTCTAGGTTTCCCCTGGGGATCAGGAATTGGATTGATTGCTTCATTAAGAAAAAAACATAGCATCTCCCTCTTTGTATGCTTTATCAGCAGTTTGCGTGAGTTAACTTTAGTGGATAATAACCACATACATTTCCTCACACTTTTTAGAAGAGAATTCAATAGCTTGCTAGAGTGCATTAAATTACAGCACATGTATGTTACACCCATCTGCAGTACCTTGGTAGCTCTGTTATAGACAGTACTGCAGGTGACCATAATACCACTCTGTCACTTGCAGAGTTTCACAATGTGCTGTTTTTTCTTCTTGAAACATCCTCCTGATGTGGGGAATAAAACAACATACATGGGTAATTTAAAAATTATTCTTGACATTCTTTAATAAAAATAGCTTGAGGAGTGAAACCCAATTCTGCTTCTGTGTTAGTTTTTCAGTCTGTATGGAGAGATAATTTGCATAGGGGGCAAACAATCTTGATTTTTGCATACATAAAGACAGGCTTTGCATTAGCTGCTGTTACTCAAGAATGGACTCTCAGGACTAAAGTAGTTTGATGAAAAGGAGAACTCAGTTCTTATCAGCAATAAGCAGTGCAAATAGGATGTGGGAGATGGGAATAAAAGAATGGGGAAAAAAAAGTGTACCACTGTAAAATTATATAAAGTGAAAAACATCTTGAATACCCTGCGCAGTCTTTGTCCATACTTTTCAAAATATGTTCAATTTGAAATAATACAAGGAAGGGCAGCAACTAAAAAGTAAAGGGGTTTGTGTACAAGGAAACATGGAATGTGCAGTGACTTCAGCATGGAGAGACAACTGAAGGAGGGAGTAAAATAAAATCACAAGTGACATGGAGATAGAAAACAAGGAACAGTTGGTTATTATCTTCTCCACAACCAGACGTAATGATTTTGAAGTATAATCAATGTGAAGCAAGTTCAAAAGGAATAAGAGGACATTTTTCTGACAATCATAGTGTAGAATTATGTTTGCTGGGGAATGCTGATGGTTAAGTTGGATTCACAGGGACTTTGAAATTTTCATGGAAAAATAATGATAGGAATGCTACATGATTTATGAAGTTCAGGAATCACTAGAAACCTACAGACTGTGCCTGTGTAGTGGACTGAATTAGATTTCTGCCTCATTCAGTAAAGATATTCACTGTCAAGTTCTCCCATATGTGGTTCAAGATGTCCACTGAATTATGTCAGGGACCTCAGTAAGTCTCTTGTATTCTTTATAATGTCATACAACAAACCAGTGATGGCACCTCCTGGGTATTTCCCCCCCAAAATTCATAATGAATATTTCTTATGTGGTGTATAACAATTGATTTAAAGAACACAAATGCTCAATCATTGTTATTCTGATATAACCAATCTTGTTACGAGAAATAATGTTTAAACCAGCATCTGAGTGTGGAGAAAGAAAAATAATTTCAGTTAACTGTCTGTCCTTTTCT
Organism: Perdix hodgsoniae; assembly: GCA_035772895.1. NCBI lineage: Eukaryota > Metazoa > Chordata > Aves > Galliformes > Phasianidae > Perdix > Perdix hodgsoniae. Next base: position 27,889,795 of record JAPSGF010000004.1, read on the forward strand.
ATAGCAGGAAGGTTATTACAGGGAAAACAACTTTCTGGCTCTTTTCAATTTACAGTGAGTATTGAAAAAAGTAAATATTCAGAGAATCATCGAATTTCCCAAGTTGGAAGAGACTCTGAGGGACATCACTTGTCACTGGTCTCCATTTGGACACCTTTGAAAACAATACTCTGGCTGTGATCATCCAACAAATTCCTTATCCACAGAATAGTCTGTGACAATATCTATCTAGCTATCCTTGCCTTATTAATCATAGTATGCTTGCTAGTGGTGATCTGTAATAAATAGAAAGCTTTAACAAATAAAGCTTCTGTGCCTGTACGCATTACAAAATCCATTGAACTCTCTGTTGTGGTCTCTATGTAAACCCACAGGCCAAGTAGCCCCCTTTTGATAGTGGCACTGATAATACTATTTAACCAATTAAGCAGAACGAGCTATGGGAAAAGACTTTGATGGTCATCCATGTGAGTATTTGATGACTTCCCCTGTTTTGTATTGGATAGCCAAGTTGTGAATGCATAAATCAGGTTAGCTGTTCTAGTGAAAATCATTAAAGAGTCGCAAGCCTCTTGGTGATTGAATTCATTTTTTATTCGGTAACAGCTTGGGAAAGTTTATGTATCACAAATGTTTGCTATACACTAGTTCACTAATCATTATTGCACTGGGAAGATTGCCAGTAAGGGAAAAAGCAGTAATTTCTACAGCTGAAAATAGACTTATGTATTTCATGCCCTACTTTCTTGGTGCAGCAGTGAATGTCACACTGCTATGCCATTTTGTAAATGGCTTGATCAAAGACATACGATCAAGAATATGCTCAAAGGTCAACTCCTGGGAAATTTCATTACTCTGAGGCGTGGCCAAACAGTTAAGCTGCAATGACTCTTATTTTAGGATGGCTTAGATCAGGCAGTTTTCTTCGTACCTTGTCTTTTAAGTCTGCAGTCAAACATAATAGGAAAGAAGACGGGGAGCGAAATATGTAATTAATGGTTGCAAAGACTTAAAAAAATAAGATAGTTCATATTTGGAAAAACAACATAAAATAATCCATAATAATTATATACAGAGTATTTCAAGCTCAGATGTTGCTTGCTTGTAGATATCAAAGTGGCAAACGTGCAGCTTGATGGCAAAAGGGTGAATATCTCAGATTTAGGTACTGGGATTGTAGCCTACCTGCCTTGCCCAATTTGAATCCCACAAAAATAACTACTTTAAGTTTATTGCATTGAGATCTGAACTGTACTTAGAATGTGACAAATTACAGACCCAGAGACAGTCTACTTCATAAAAATAAATGGTAAAAGCTAAGTAAGTATTGAATCTCTTATCCTGTTCTCTTTGTGACTAGTTTTCCTGCTGTTATATCTTATGAGAAGAAAAAGCAGAGTGGACAGTTCTCCCAGGCCAGTATCTCAAGTAAAGGAGAATTTTTCATCTGCAGAAAAACACCAGAGACCAGGGATTAAGATGAATGTGAAAAATTCAGATTGTCAGAAAGACGTTCACAAGAATTTTATATGATCCTTCAATCAGAAACAAAACAAGGGGATCAATGCAAGGATTTACAGTGTAAAAATATTATTGTCAGATCAAGAGAATATTGATAGCTGCACTTTGAGTAGTTGGGAAGGGGAATTGCATGTGCATTAGCTCAGAAAAGACACATTCTTATTAAATTCGGTCATTTTAAAATCGTTACTTGCTTTTTTCACCCTGAACAACTTTCTCTTTTCTTCAGATTTCAAAAAAATCTCTAGCCAGCAATGAAAGCAATGCTTAGTTTCTGTGGGATCAACGGGTCCCAAAAAGAACAGTGAATGACATTTTTCCATCTAGAAGTAAAATTAAAGAAAGGACACTTTTCTTTACAACTCTTGAGAACAACTCTGGAATCAATGCTGAATTGAATCCTTATCATAAAATTCTGGGAGTGCAAAATGTATTGAAAACTAAGCTCTTCTCTTAGTTTTGCAGGTTTTACAAAAGTTTCCTGAGGTTTCTTTTCTTTTTTTTTTTGTTCTTTTTCTTCTGGAGAGCCACATTAATTCCCACTTTTCTTGTTAGCTTTTATTGCTTACTTACACATACAAGCAAAAAAACAATAATGTCCTTACAGGCAATACAAATATAACAGAGCCAAAACTCAGATTTCAAAGTTAGCAAATGGTAATGCCAGACCATCTTTTTTTTGCTAGATTCTGAATATTGGCTGATATTGACAGTAATTAATTCATCAAGCATAATGCTTGTTATAAAGAGTGCAAAAGAAAATATTTCCATAACGATTTGGAATACAGATAGTTATTCGCAATGGACATGAATTGATGTAGATGAGATTTATGCAGTAACAGGACAAAATTTTGTCTTTTGTGGTTAAGATCCTCCCTTGCAGATCCCAACCTAACAACAACCCAATAAAACATCAAAGTCTTGCTTTGAGCAGGAGGCTGGAGAGATGACCTCCTGACATTCTGAATTATTCTGTGATTCTATGATTGCAACTCCCCTACATAAAAACATATTTTCAGAAAATCACAATCTCAACAAGCATTAACATTAATATAAGTTCTGCCCCAAAATGTTTGTTTTTAGAGATGTGATATTGCATTGCTGATGCATTCGACCAAAATAATAACCCAAGGGCCTTCAAATAGGTCAGAATTTTTGATTCTCTTCCTACTGCCCTCCTTCTGTGTCATTCTGAAGTACAACTACTTTGATCCTATCTTGTATCTTTGATTTTTCTGAATAATAAATATAACTTTGAAAAAATGCCCTCTATAGAAAAGTTGGATTCTGTTGTACATATTTCAGCACTCCCTGAATGTTTAATTCTAATTCATTTGAAATAATTAATTCCAAATAATTAAAATGCGTGCTATAAATATATGAATATTTGAAGATGCTATGTACAGTCAGTGAATCCCAATATAAAACTATGGTGACTTTCACCCATATAATCACAGAACAAGTGCCATTGCTCTACTGTAGAATGGCAATGACAATGATTATAGAAGATCATTAGTTCACTAAGTTAAAGAAAGTGGCCAAATGTAGGAAATTTACCTACTAGAAGGCACAACCAATTAAGTAACAGATAAAAGGTTTCAAGAAATGATGGAGATTTTACAAAATTAGATGACAGAAGAGATTAAAAGCCACCTTTTTAAGTTTTTTGAAAGGGGGATAATAACAGAATTCAGGCAGTCTGCCTGCAAGAATGAAGAGATGAAGAGGTTTGGGAGGACAGGATCTGTATGCTAGATATACTGAGGTAAAGCTTAAGTTTTGGAAATCTTTCTGTGTGCCTTCTGTGTTAAAAATTTCTGTGATTAGACTGCAAGACAGAACCCTGGGAGAGGATGTAACTAAACAGTAAGATTATTTTGGGATATTTACCAAATATTTTTGGGGATATTTGCCAAATAAGATTATTTTGGGGTATTTACCAAATATCTGTGGGTCTTTCCTGCAAAAAAAAAATGAAGATCTGTGGAAAACTACAATATGGGCCCTAAGGTAAGAAGTTTAAACAGAAAGATCAAAGGATATAGCTCAGAATCCTAAGGAAGCCCAACGAAAGTTTCAAAACTGCACAGGTTCAACAAATAGAAATCTAAGTACACAACTTCGGACAAGGGAGCAACGCGTTAGCAGCTTTCACTATAGCTTGAATAGTTACTGCTTAAAAAACAATGATGACAACAATAGGAAAAAAACAACAGCATTTTCTAAGTTGACTGAAAATAATTGGTCATAGGGTCTTGTGTTTATCCCACATGGATGTCCCCTACAACATGAGCAACACATGAAAAGTTCCTACACTGCAATGAGGATTCCACATATTATGAAACAACTGGGACCCTGCACTTGAATTACGCAAACAGATCTCCTTATTTAATTTTATTTTGAACAAGAATGGACATTACTTTCAGGGGAAGAAAAATAAAAGACATTTATTATAACAAAGTTTTGTGCACATAACATTTCCAACTGGAGAGTCTTCTAGAGTAGCTTTTCTATGCCTCATATATAAGGATCTTTAACTTTCTTTCTGCAAACTAAAGGGAACAAATCTCTTGAGTCTTACTAATAAAGCGTATTTTCCAGATCAATGTCATTTCTCTCAACTCTTTGCACCGTTTTATCAATATCTTTTAAAATTGTGATGTCTACAGGCTCCAGTACCAGACTAAAATATTTCAGCAGGAGCAACATCAGTGTCACTCACAGAAGCACAAACTGTTCTTCATTTTCCCTGGCATTTCCCTGCAAAAAAAGCTACTCAAGATTAGACTAATTAAATTTTCTAGTGATTTAACATGACATTTTCACAAAAAATAAAATTTTCAACACAAAAAAATCTTAAATCCTAGTGGGATTCTATGTCTCTAAGGATTCATGCTAAATTTCATGTTATTGCTCTGTTGATTCATAACTTTTAAAAGCCACATGTGTTCAGACTTGGAAATTTTCCAGACATTTTCCAGTACATTAGAAATGTACTGATTTATTGAAGTATTGGTGAAAATTAATTGGTGTATCAAAAAAAAAAAAAAAAAAGGTTGTGAATGCCCCATTCCTGGAGGCATCCAAGGCCAGGCAGGATGTGGCTCTGGGCAGCCTGGTTCGGTGGTTGGCGACCCTGCACATAGCAGGGGGGTTGAAACTCAATGATCATTGTGGTCCTTTTTAACCCAGGTCATTCTATGATTCTGTGATTCTCTGAAAAAAGCTCTGAAAAGAGCTAGCTTATTTTTGATAGCTGAAGTGGTTTTATCCACTTGAACAACAATTTCTCCATTATGCATTCACATATAAGGTACAGATCTTTTCCTATAAGAAGACAAAAGCTCACATAGATATTTGAGCTGATCCATTAGATCTTGTTTAATTTTGGGATTGAATTTTTCAGTAAGAGTTTCTTAAAAATATGCTGGCTGAAATGCTGTATAAATTAATACTGGAATAAAGCACATTACACCTCTGCTGTTCACATTTACAAATGATATTTACTGCAACATTATTCAGGTTTCGTTCTTCTTTCTAGATTATTTACAACATAGTACTTTTCTGAAGTGTCGAACTTCCTTGCATTTTGGAAAAACAATACACTTAACAGTGAGTTACCATTCTCCAGTCTAGTATTTTTTCCTGTAGTATTTCCAAAGCAGCAGAAAGAAATTTACACTTTTTGATTTGTTAATATTTAGGACTTTGGTGCCAAGTTAGTTTTTATATATTTTCAAGTTTAACCATGCTTAAAATCTTTTGCAATTGCAAAGGCACAATCAGGAAAAGCATAAAGCCAAAGAAACAGCACTTGATGACTCCTAAATTGCAGGTATTTAAAAGTTTCAGAATATTCCAGGATACTTCCAAATTCACATAACAGTTTTCAATTATTATTTTTCAATCCAATTTTCACCTCTTACACAAGGAAGCTTGATAAAATAGAACTAAATCTCAAGAGAAAAAACGAAAAAAAATATTTTTCCCTCCCACTTTTCCACCTCAAAAAAGCAGAACAGTAAAAGATGTAAATGTGTTTTTGCTACATTAATCCCATGTGATTCCTTTTGCTCTAAAGAATCTTCTACATCCCTTTAAAATATCACACAGCTTTAAAATGCCTTTGAATACATGTAACTAGCTAAAATGTATAATATTTGGAAGTTAAGCAGAAACTCTTTTTTTTTTTTTTTTTTCTTTTCTTTTCTGCAGGTACCTCCTTCCTTCAAGTCCCCTGTCCTCTCAAAATTGAAAACTTTCTTTTTGAGAATGCTGTTGTAAACTCTAAGAGAAGGTATTTACCACTCCCACTGAGTTAGGCTTCAGCTTGCTTTCTCTTTCAAAGGGCCTCCCGAGAAGCTCTGGCTCCATGCTGGAATGTGTTGTCAGCACTGATTTAAAAGGCTGCAGTGCTGTTTGGAGTAATCAATATCATCTCCAGCAAACAGGAGAAAATGCCACTAGCCAAAAGATGCCCTCCTACAAACCCTCATCCCAGTTCCCAGTGGAAGTTTGAGCACCTGGGTGCCTGCCTTTCTTCAGCCTCCTCAGCAGTGCCATGTCTCATCTTGTGTGCTTGCTGCCTTGCTGTTCTGAAAGAGAAAATGTCATGAACAGTTTTGAGGAGGAGGTCTTCGTGGCAGCTCTCTGGGCTCCAAGTAATCAAGGCAGGGAGCAAAAAAGGTTGCCTGTATCTTCTCTGCAGCAGCTCCCCCATGAGCAGAATAAGACTTTAGTTGATTTTAACGTATGATCTGCCCCTGCAGCAGAGGTCAAAACATCAAATGTAATGGAAAGGAGAACCTGCTGTCTTGTTTATGTGAACTGAGAAAGTCGGTGAAAAAAAAAATTACATTTGAATGAGGATAATGAGTTCTGTGAGTTAAAAGTAGAGTGGGAATTCTCTATGCCCTGTCCTGATAAGGGCAATTAGAGAGGTATTATCACAATAAAACCAAGTGTTTTTCAATTACCAGGTCAATTTTTAGGGAGTGTGCTAGTGCTGACAGATCACGGTCCAAAGAAGGCAAGGACATCATCTGAATAAACATTTTCTTTAAAGAAAGAGAATTTGAACACAAAAATACACAACTTTAACAGGTCCTTTAAAAACAGAAAAAGGAATTAGGTATCAAGGACAAGAAAAAAAACTGGACCAACTACAGAAATAACAAATGACATAATGAAAAAAACAAACATGATCAGAAAAAAAAATCTTAATTAGACAGCAGAAGGAGACAAAGCAGCTGTTACCATGAAATTGCCCATACATCTATAGCACAGCAATTTGAGCTACCTGAGAAATAATTATGTTCTGGTAGGGTGGATCAGAGGGTGCTCTTTCTGCACATTCATTTTCTGTATGAAGCAGTTCCTTATTTATTTTTTCAGTGTCTTGAAAAGAGATAGAACTAAATTTTGAAAAATGTATATAGAAAACTAAAATTCTTAACTGTTGACAATGTTTTTCCCAGGTGGTTTAAGAAAGCCACGAGAAAACTGGAGCCAGCAAAACAGTTTCAATATCAAGATACTAAAACAGCAGCCTTTGACAGCTTTTCAAAAATTGGCAGATGACTTCTGCCAAAATTAGGATGCTAATAAAAGCTTTACTGAATCATCTCTTTCATTAGGTATCTATTCACCTTCACAGTTTAAGTCAAATTAAGGTTCTTGGGACACAGTTCTCTAGCAGGGGGCACAAGTATCTCTCGAGGCACAAGATGCTCATTTTCTTCAGGAGGACAAATAAGGATCCCTTAGGGATCCACATGGTGTTTGTACAAGCCCTGTGATTGTTTGTCCCCCTTTGCATGATTATGACTTTACCATTCACATGGTTTTCTGTGGTTACAGGATTACTCCAAGCAGCCTTGTTTAAATCTCTCTTCCCAGCCTCTTCAGAGAACCTGAAATCCATCCATAACTAACAGTTCCTTCCCACACCCAGATCCTGATATGAGACAAGACAGGATTAAATATTCACATCTGAACTTCCTGGAGTTCCTATCTCTCATTCTCAAGATCTAAGCATTATGTTTCATGAGTACTCGTTTAATAGTCTGGAAGACTTAGGCTATGTAACCAAATCTCTTCTCTTCGATATTTATAACATGAGAACCATTTGTGTTGGAGAAGAACTAAGTGCAACGTAGAAGTACGATATTCACATGTGTCTGAAGAAAGTGCATCAACAAAGCTTTAGAAAATAGAAAGCAACAACAAAATTTCCCTCTCCCTCCTTGAAAAGGTGACATTAACTGTGATAGGTAATAGACTACACATTTTCAGAGGCAGGAAGATTTTAAGGAAAATAATGATACAGATGTGCTACCAGGAAACGGAGAAATTCAGAGAAGCAGAAGTCTAACCTGGAAAATCCTTGCTTCTTCTGAGTGATTCTTCACACCTCCAAAATTCCCAGTGATTTCAGTTCCAGTGTCCTGGGGAACTCTGGTGGGATTTGCAGCATAAGATGATTCTCATGAGCTAGCCCTAATTATTTTTCTCGAGTTTAATAGAACAGAACAATAGAAAGTCATTTGTGCAGAGAATACATATTCGTTGTTGGATTAAGTATTTGTGTTCCTAAGATGTAGTGATTCTGTGCTCAAATATTCAGTCATTGTGCAGCCAACATTTTTATCTTTGCTAAACAGAAAATAAACAGGAAAACATAGATAAACATTGTGTTCATTTTTGAAACATTTATATCTGGCTAATGCTTAAAGAAAAAAAACCTGTCATATCAGGGCCACTAATTAACATTAATCATATTACTTATGGAGTGACAGGTTTTTGAGATGTAAGTGATATATATCTGTAAGTTAGATTTTTGTGATAATATTTGATGATATTTGACTGAAATTCAGATTTTACTTACACCAACATTAACAAAACTATTCAATTGAATATGTTCCAAAGTCAGCTTTTACACCAGATGTATAAGAGATAAATACAGAAGATAAATAATGACATAACTATACATTAAATGAGAAGTCATTATAATTCTGCTGTTATTTATTATTTTTTTTTTCATAAGAGTAAAGTGCAACTGATAATACATTCCAAACTCTCTTCCCAGAATACAACAGTGCCAAAGAAAGAGCACAAAAACACATGAACAAAACTTTTGGGGATGTTTGGAGGAAGATTCGTAAATCTACTCAAGGCCCCTATCTGGAATCATTAATAAAAAACTCTATCCTAGACATAATGGATAATATCTAAAGACAAAGGTGTAAAGTAGAGCACATATAAAGGCTATAACTTTGGTGAAAAGAAAAAAAGGAAGGAACGCATAGTGGGTTTTATACAAAGGGGTATTCTGAATGTGGGAAGAAAAAACTATAGGTAAGGAAGGTAAATCAGCAGTGAGTTAAAACACTGTAACTGGAGCAGCGAGAGAGAATATATGAACTGATGTGAAATAAAACAAAAGCTCAAATTAAGTGGAGGTCAAAACCTCAATTCTGTCAATGTGGCACAACTTTGTGATTGTTTTCATGACTGTATCAATATACATTAAAATCTCTTAAATTATCACAGAATCGTAGGGGTTGGAAGGGACCTCCAGAGATCATTGAGTCCAACCCCCCTGCCAAAGCAGGATCCCTACACCAGGTCATACAGGTAGGCGTCCAGGCGGGTCATGAATATCTCCAGAGAAGGAGACTCCACAACCTCCCTGGGCAGCCTGTTCCTGTGCTCTGTCACCCTCCCCGTAAAGAAGTTCTTGCGCACATTGGTGCGGAACTTCCTATGCTCCAGCTTCTGGCCATTTCCCCTTGTCCTGTCTCTGCACACTGCTGAAAACAGTCTGGCCTCGCCACTTTGCCCCCCACACCTTAGATATTTATAGACCTGGATCAGGTCCCCTCTCAGTCTTCTCTTCTCAAGAGTCAGCTCTCCGCTGGACTCTTTCTAAGAGATCCCTGTCTTTTTTGTACTGAGGAGCCCAGAACTGGACACAGTACTCCAGATGAGGCCTTACCAGGGCAGAGTAGAGGGGGAGGATCACCTCCCTTGACTTGCTGGCCACACTCTTTTTAATGCACCCCAGAATGCCGTTGGCCTTTTTGGCCACAAGTGCACACTGCTGGCTCATGGCCAACCTGTCGTCCACCAGGACACCCAGGTCCCTCTCCGCAGAGCTCCTCTCCAGCAGGTCATTCCCCCAACCTATACCGGTGCATGCAATTATTCCTCCCTAGGTGCAAGACTCTACACTTGCTTTTGTTAAACCTCATCTGGTTAAATTATTTAAAATTATCACAAAATCCCCCATGTATATCCTTTCTAACTGTGATTTCATTCTTTGTGAGCAACACACAGTTTATAATCATTTCAGCCATTGCTGTTATTTTTCTTATAGCCCACTCAGTATTGAATTTCACTTTGTGCACCTCTCCTGTTACTTCTCCCATTCCTGTAGTCTTGTCATTACTTTACAAATACTTGACACTGATGTGAATAGGGGAACTGTCAGGGCTTGAACTGGGGATCGTGCCATTGCCACAAACCTGCCAAAAGTGATTTTACTTCCTCATAACCAGAATAGTGTGTTTAACTGACTGCTGCCCATCCTATCTTTGCTTAGGTGCTAATTGCATTTCAGTCCAATTATCGCTGTTATCAGTGGTACTGTCTTCTGCATTAAACTCTTAGCTTATGTTTAATGATGTGACTTCATCCACCGTCACATTTAAATTGTTCTTTGTTTTGGTGGAGGTTTTATGTCCCGTTTAAACAAAGTTCCACGATCAGCCATCCTAAAATCTGGCTCCAGTTGTACTTTGACTGCAATCGGAGGCGAGTGATGCAGAGAAATTTGAGATACATTTTAATTAGCTTAGAAACTTGAATGGAGATCTTTTGAAATTCAAAAAGAGGCTAATCTAAACACACTTAAAGAGTGGTTCAGAAAAGTAAGGGGTCAATTTTAGCAACTACTTAAAATTGTAAAATTGTTTAACTGTTCTCAGGTTGGAGAGAGACTGCTATATAAATAGAATACCAAAGCTTTGTTCAGTTGTCCTTTATTGCATAAGATTGGAAAGCTGGATAATGAGCATTAAAATGCTGTATTATTCCATGTTATCTGAGCCAGTGATGTTCTTTAATTAGGAAGTACTTCAATTAGGGACCAGGCTATTCACTGAAGTTAGCAGAAATGTTTCTATTGATTTTTAAATAATATTTAGATTTGCCTGTAGTACCAGTGTCTTGAGTTTTATACAGCTGTCAGTGAAGTTAATGCTTCTGTGATTACTGTGTGTAGGGAATAGAAAAAAGTTCAAAACATCTCTCATCTAATCTGTACAGCATAGTGTTCTGCAGTCTCAAACATACGCATATATCTCAGTAGGGTTATGCACAACACTAAGGATACAGGGTTGCTTTTCCCATCAGTTTCCTTAAAAGTTAGCTAGTCTCTACAGGTTTGGGCCTCTGAGAAACATATAATGTAAGCAGTAGAGGTTTAAATAAGAATTTTTTTTCAAGTTCACTTTGAAATCTCTGGAAAAACATTTTTAAAGGGTTCACTGCTTTTTTGAGGGATCAAACTGAAGAAAAATCAAGTGAATTATAAGATTCCTAAAGAAGCAAAAACAATTTAAAACAACAACAAAAAACAACTACTTGAGAAAATATCTCTCTTCAGATTCCCCAGAATACTATCCCAAATTTATGAGTTGCTCTCAAAGTCCATGTATCAATTCAGGCACTAGTCCAGTTCTCAGTTCCCTTGCCTTTTTTTCCTTATACACAACAGGTAATGCTGTGAAATGTCCTGTTTCCGCAAAAGAGGACTCCCTGAGTAAAGAAATTTTTTGTATAAAATTTGTAGTTTTTTTTTTTTTTTTTTTTTTAAGAGTCTGAATTGTATGCATGAGAGACATTTTTGAAAATAAAACTGCTTTGAATTGGAAGTAAAATAAGGTCATGAAAAGTTTCTGTCAGGAATACAGCAGATACCTATTCATACTCTAACATAACTTTGGAGATAACCCTTTATTGAAAACCCTTAATAAGAAATTGTGAGAATTTTATCCAGTAAAAGGCATGGTTAATTATTTTAAGCATATTTAACCCACTGAGTTATAATCTTCATTAATTAGTTCTGAAATGTTATTTTCTTTTCAGATATTGTACATACGAAGGGAAATTATGGGCTGTAGAATAAGCCTGGCAGCAGATAGAGACATCTAAAAGAAAAGGTAAAAAGCAGGAAAGCAAAAATAACTCTCCTTTTTTCCAGAATTTATATTTTGGCCCTAAAATACAGTTTCTGAAGATGACAGCACAAGGAATTTGTGTGTGTGTGTGTGTGTGTGTGTGTGTGTGTGTGAGTGTGTGTGAGTGTGTTTGTGTGCACCCCCAAATCACGATAAAAACTGAGAAAGTTGTTTTTTCAACAGCATATTCCAACCATGTTGCAGGTCTTATGGCTATATATATTTGTGGCCATAAAACTTCTAATACTACTCCTAGAAAAAGATGCTGCACAATGTAATTGAAAGGCCGTTTATTGTGATTCTTGTAAATATATTGCAGGGGTTATTGTTAAATTCAGACTTAGAATTCTGACTGATTGCAGAAATAAGTTATCACAGTTTGACTCAGAAACTAAACAAAAGAAATAGTTTGTTCCAGGGAATGTTGTTGTCCCTCTAATCTGTCTCATTTTTCTAATTCTAGATTTACCTTTGTGATCCCTGCTTCTTGCAGTTATCTCCTCCCACCATGCCATAACCACCTTCTCTTCATTCTCCTTCAAATTTCTCACACAGCTCCTCTTTGCTGGATGGTGAGGAGGCATGCCACATGTTTTGTTCCGAACCACCTAGGTACTACTCAGTTTGACACTGGCACAAATTAAATAGGAGGCAGCAGCTATTCCTTCAGTTAGTGACGGATGGGTAGAGGGGGAACAAGCTGCTTGGAGGCCTCCCTGATCCCTCTGTCTTGTAGAGGAAGTTAAAGGAACTCAAAAGCTTTGTGATTTCTACTGACCTATCAAATAAAAAGTATTCAGCATGTTCCCAAGTTCCAGGGGAAATGAGGATTGAGAGGGACTGACAAATCATATGATTTAAAAAGTCTAATTTCCTACAAGTCAAGGTTAAATAAATCAACACTGATGTTCCCAACAATGATGCTTCTAAGTTAGATGCCACATAGCATATTGAAGTATTCTGTTCTCAGCAAACTTTGCAGAATATGGATAGTAAGGAAAGCATCCAAATGTCCATGTCTAACTGCTCTCTAATGTGACATTTTCTGAGGCTTACTGAGCTATTGCAGCATAGATTGCCGTGAAGGTGCACATTTAATACCAAACTGAGAGAACTGCTGGACACAATGGGCTTTTCTAGCTAGTGGAGAAATACATCTAGCAAGAATCAATGTCTGGAACTTATAGGTAAACATATTTGCCTCATCAGTTTGAATTGTTTAACTGTAGTAGTGATGAACTATCAGAATCATCAAGGAAAGTGGAGGTATTTTACCAGTTCCTGATATCATCAAATTAAGGCTGATGGCGGTGCTGAGACATAAGCTGAGCCTGTTACAAGTTATTTGGCTTACTACAGAACTTAAGTGAAACTGAACTTCTGGTGTTATATTTAGCTCATACTAAGTTATTTAATGATCCCTATTGGCCTTCAAATTTATGAACTGATGAAGTGAAGCTAACATTAAAAGTCGGAGTTTGTGAAAAGCCAGAATTGAGGGAATATAGAATCTTCAGCAGCTGAATAGCAAAGAGTGGCTTGTTTCAAACTTAAAAGGTTTTATGCAAAATTTTGGGGGTTTCTGAAAGGAAATTGGGAAAAGAAAAAATTGATTTCCCTAGCAGCAAAAAAAGGTTTATATATGCCATAGTAGCAAGGGGCTTTTTGAACTTTCTTTTAAAAGCTCCTGTGTGACAATGATCTTCCACCTATCATTTGCCTTCTTACATGGACAGGTGCATTCTTTTAAGTTTCTTCAAGGAAAACCAGTTTTTTCTTAAGATTGAATGAAGAGTATAAAGAGCTAAGAAGAAGGGGCCTAGATTTCCAGTTTACCTGCTCTACTTATCTCAAGTGACAAAATACCTAGATTTGCCAGCTCATTCACAGCTGCCTGAACTTCTAATGCTAGTGGAACTAGTCCTGGTAACTTGAATTCCAAGGCACATTTACTTCCACATGATACCAACAAGAAATGGTCTTGTGTTTTCATACAGTTCTACACAAAAAACATTTTACAGCAATAGGCAGATTTAAATGTTATTATGGTAGGACCAGCACGATCGTGTAATTCTTATTTGGTTTCTTCATTAAGGTGGTCTCAGTGTTATACACACAAAGCATCTAACACTTAAATTCCTAACCACTTCTAAATCCTCAGTGAAAACAGCTGTACTTCACAACACGTTAAGAACAGCAAATAGAAAAACATTACGGCAGAACTGTGATAAGGTATACAAAAATAAAACAGAAGATAAGAAGACTGAAACAAAAGATGTTCTTAGTAATGTAGAATGTTTACCTGCTCTGTGTTTTCCATCTCTGACCTTTTCATTCTCTATATCAAGGAAGTGATGCTGTTATTAAAATTATACCTAATGCTTTGAGAGAGAATTTGCACTTTAGATTGCATTAATCTTCTCTCATTTTTTCAAAAGGGAGTTATACATGCACAAAGAGAGAAACAAAATGAATAGTAGGATATTTTTTTCCTCAATGGCCTCTCTAAATTTTCTATTTACAAAGAGTAATATGTGCTATTTTTTAAGTTTCTTTCAATAAAAGGAAAATCACACACACCTAAAAGAAAAAAAAGTTAAAATTCAGAAAGCTAGATTAAAAATCCCTAACATCATTGTCTACTGTCTTGTGCGCTTACCCTCCAATCTTAACAAACATCATTCACAGACTTACCAGGGCTCAGAACATTCCTGACAACTTCACATGAGTTTAAATTTGGCTGCTGCTTCTACAGCATTTCAGCTTCAATCTTTACCTTTCTCGTTCTAAGTTCAGCACTGATATTGACTTCCTTCTGAGTACTTCAAGAAACTGCTGCTACAGGTCCCTTAAGACTGCCCTTTCACTCTTCAGGTCAACTTCAAAACAATTTTAAAGTGAAACATACATTTCATTTTCCCCAGTCCTCAGAAAAAAAAGTAAAATCGGGCAATAGTGACCTTGCACTGAATGTAACCTTGATTGAAAGTTCACCTGGAAACACTCACAGAAGGATTTCATTTGTTGTTGTATCTAACTGTTGGCACTGTTATTTTCATTAGTGAGATCTATTAAATCATTCTTTAAGAAGTCTCTAAAGGGGGACTATTTCAAAAGCTACAGACCTGAAACTTTTGGGAAGAAAAATCAACTTCTGTGAGAGCACTAAGAAAAAGACAGCAGTGGGAGAACCTTCAGATAGTTCCTGCCAGAATTAAGTCTGGCAGATATTTTGCAGAAATTAATCATATTATTCTATACAGGAGTTGAATCTAGTAAATTAAGATTTGAGATGCATACAAATGTCCTACAGGATTTGCTACTGCAGAGGCTGAAAAATGCCTGTATTGAACTATGTCTCCAATTAAACCGTGAGTCTAACTAAAGGACAATCTTAAACAGTGTTCAAAAAGCAGCCTTATCTTTAGATAACCATCAACAAATCCAAAAAGCAGGTTATCCGATTAAGGAGAAAACAGCACTTCTCCCTTTAACACAGAGCACAAGCATATACTCAAGTCTTAAGTCTGCAACTTCTGCAGCAGGAGATTCTGCAAGCATGGTTTTGTCTAGAAGTTCTCTAATGTATATTCCAATCTCAGGAGTTCAGTGCATAAGAAAAATGAGGAAGGTAAAGTTTCTTGCATTTTTTCCTTCATCTCTCTTAAATAGATATCATCCAGTTTGCTGAATTCCAGTTAGATACAGGACATAGGAGAGACTCTGCTCTTGTCTCAGTTCAACCTCTTGAACATTATGAAAATTACCCAGGAATGGTAAAAATAAAATAAAATAAAATGGTTGCAGTGCTGCTCTATGTGCAAATTAATTCTTCCTCCAAAAGTGCATGCAGATTCTTTATGTTCTAATATAACACAACTGTAATTTCACAAAGCTCCTGCTGAAGACAATTAGATATCTATATGTATCGCTAATCACTTTCTGCTCATTCAGCTGACTCTCTTTGACCTGCATTTCAATGAGAAATTGGAGATATTCTTACAATCAGACTGTGACTTATCTTCCTATGCTGATATTGCTCTTACAACACAGCTGTTGCCATATGGCTCAAGAGAGTACAAGGATTGATGCTAATTCCACAAATCACATCTTATAGGATGCTTTGCTAAGCAGCTGAGCTAATGATGTGAAGCAGCCTTTCTCCAAAACTAAAACCAACACTTTCATTTCTCCACATGGCGTGAAATTAGCTTCCAGTGAGCACTGGAACTAGCCATACTCTGGTGTGGACTAATAAGAAAGTACCCATATTTTTGCACTTTCAAGTCTTTGCTGGGCAAAACTATCAGGTTGTGCTGAAGCACTGCTTTCTCCCATGCCAGAAAGACTGGATTCACCCTCTCATCTGCACTTGAGAGGTACATCAGGCTTTGTGGTGGCTCCTCACTTTGAAGGATGTTCCTTCACATACATAGGAAAGGCAGGCCAAGGACGCATTTTGAATGTTTCCTGTTCAGCAGCCTTGTTTTGTGCAAGTCAGCTCAGTAACACCAAGTGTCCTCTGAAAGGTGGGTGGTAGGTGGGAAAGAAGAGGTCTTCTCTACTCTCCTCCATCTCGTTGGCTATCCCCTCTGAGTGAAGTCCCTCCAGAAGAATCATTAGGGTTTTCTTCAAGACCTTTCTTCAAGCACCTCAGCCATTTCAATACCAAATCTAAAGAGTAGGCTTACAGTGTACCGTCATAGAGCAAGGTTAAGCTTAAATCAAACTGTGTGTTCCCACATAGTTTCTTGTGTGATAACGTTTTGGGACACATACTTGTCAGGGTGCTCTGCATGTGTCAGCAAACGTATGCACTCATTGAGACCAAGATAGAAGGGGTATGTGGTACAGGAAGTACAATTAGAACAAATGTTTCACTACAGATTCAGCTACCTCTCTTATAAAGCCACAATGATTATATGCTGCTTGAAATGTGGGTCAACATTGTCCATCAGCACATTACAATGCACAAAAATTAATTTAATCTTATACTTCATGATGAGCAGTCATTACACAAACGAGCAGAGCAGAATAGAAGAGTATCCTGGGTTGGAAGGGACTTACAAGGATCATCGAGTCCAACTCCTGTCTCCACATAGAATTACCTGAAAATTACACCAGATGTCTAAGAACTTTTTCAAAAAGAACTCCATTACTCTTGCTAACATGAGCACTACACTAGAAATTACGTGGTATTGGTGTATGATTAGTTGTCTAAAGTACAGTTTTAAGCTGTTTTCAACAACCAGTCTTTCCATCACAGTTTCTTTCTGGAACTTATAGTTTTAGTTAACAATATAATTCCTGTACCTCACCTGCGTTACTTTGAAATTTGAATATCTCTTCTTTTTTTTTCCCCCAGATTACAGAAATTTAATTTTATGTTTAAAAGATTATATTAAGTACCGTAAGTATTGAATATTAATTCAGTTGCTGCCTTCTTGAAGATCCTATTCTCATTCTTATCGTGGTCTGCTAGCCTCACCCATGGTTAGCTCTAGCCTTTTTATGTGTCATTATCAGTGTTTTACTATATTAATAACATAGTAGCATGCACTCGGGGAGTTTCAAGATAATTGTGGATAATGTTTTCTAAAAACTGTGATTCCTTAGCCTTTTGGAAACATTCTCTTTATGATTACTATATGCATGATATTAAATAGAATGAAGTAAATTCACATACCTAAAAGTAAATCTGGAAGATCATCTTTAGTAATACTATAAGCACCTAATAGTGAAAGTAGCACAGCTTTTTCAAGAGGGAGAATGCATTCATTCCTGCTGAATAAAATTTTTTCACTAGCAGATTTGGACGCTATATGAACAGCCAGATGCAATGTGGAACTGTAGAAACTGTAGATACATAAAAGTAAAAAAATGTCCTTTAATGAAGGCAAATAGTGATGATGTACTCCCACCTAAATACCTGGAGTTTTCCAATTTAGAAGCACATTATTACTGACACCAAACAAAATTCTGCTCAGTGAAAACTCATCTCTTTGAAAGGTGCTGTTCTTCACTTAAAATGATAGTCATTTTATTTGCATTCAGAGAAGGAATAACCAGGAAGACAGGACAAATATTGATTTAAAACAAAACAAAACAAACAAAAAAACATGAATGTGTAAAGGGCAATATGAAAGCTTCAAAACATGCTCTAACAACTATTACTCCAAAAGCCCATGGAGCCTAGTCTCCTGCTTTTGAGTGTGATTAGTAGGAAATGGAAGAATAAAAAGCAGGCAAGTATTTGTGCAAGTATCTTCATGGTAAATACTTCCAGTAGCTTAGGGACTTCCTACAAGGTGATCTATTCAGGCATAGCTTTTAATGTTCATCAATGACTGTATTATCAAACATTTGTCAAATAATAAATGAGAATCCCTTCATATTTTGATTATCTGCAGCATCTTGTGATATTGCAATTACTCAAGTGTCTAGATACTTCCTTTAAAAAAAACAAAACAAAAAAAAAAAAAACACTTTTTTAAGCCCTTTCCAGAATGCTATTAGGCACTTCTTCATTCTTATAGAGAATTAGTTTTCTGTCCTCTATGGCATTCATGGAAGAAAGGTCTCAATCCTGTTCCCTAAAGTGAACCTTTAAACGCAGAAGCCAAGGCAAAAATGACAGTCTGGAAAGATAAACTGAAATGCCAGTACAAGATATCTGGACTGGTCTGGATTCTTTTTCTCTGCATTTTCCACATCAAAGCCCACTATTTCAACCTAGTGTTTATGAGCACTCAGAGTAGCATTGCTGCAGTTTCTGTGAGTCCATTATTCAACTAGACAAAACTATGTCCTTAAATGGCACTTTTGAAGAGATACTGGGAGAGAGAACTTCAGAAGCAAAATGGAATATTAGAATCACAGAATTATTAAGATTGGAAAAGACCACTAAGATTATATAGTCCAACCATCAAAACGTTGCCACCACACCGAATAACTATGTCCATAAAATACCACATCGAAATGTTTCTTTAAATGTTTCACCTCCAGGGATGGTGACTCCAACGTCTCGCTGGGCACCCTGTTCCAATGCCTGAAGCTTTTCCTAATATCCAAACTGTCACAACTTAAGCTCATTCCCTCTCATCCTATTTCTGTTACCTGGGAGAAGGGGCCTACCCCCACCTCACTACAACCTCCTTTCAGGTAGTTGTAGAGATCAGTAAAGTCTCCCCTGATCCTTCTCTTCTCCAGTCAAAACAATCACAGTTACCTTGGCTGCTCCTCTTAAGTACGTGTGCTCCAGATCCTTCACCACCTTCATTGCTTCTCTGGTCGTGCTTCAACATCTCAATGTCTTACTGTGTTCTGAACAGTATTTGAGGTACCAGGGCCAAGTACAGGGATGATTAGGTCTGGACTCCTGCTGGCAGCTCTATTTCTGATACAAGCCAGGATGCCATTGGCCTTCTTGGCCACTTGTGCACACCACTAGCTAATGTTCAGCCAGCTATCAAATAACACTCCCAGATCCTTTTCCTCTGTGCAGCTTTTCAGCTACTCTTCCCCAAACCTTTAGTGTTACATGTGGTTACTGTGTTGAAAGTTCAGGTATTAAGTCCTTCAATCTTTTCCTCATCTTTGGTGGTTTCCCCACTGCATCCAATAAAGGATGGAGATTCACTTTGACCCTCCTTTTGTTGCTAATGTATTTGTAAAAATATTTTCTGTTATCTTTTACAACAGTGATCTGATTAAGTTCTTGCTGGGCTTTCACCTTTCTGATTTTCTCTCTGCATATCCTAGCAACATTCTAATACTCTTCCTGAGATGCCTGCCCCTCTTCCCAAAGGTGTCAAACTCTTTTCTTCTCCTCGAGTCTCTGCAAAAGCTCACATTCTTCATCCCCACCAGCTCATCTTACGGCAAATGGGGACAACCTGCTCTTGTGCCTTATAAACTTTTCTTCTTGAGAAATGTTCAGCCTTCTTAGCCCCTCTTGCCCTTCAGGACTGTCTCACAAGCCAGTGCCATAGACAATTAAAAGTATGCCCTCTGGAAGTCCACAGTAGTGTTTTCACTGATCCTCACTTCAGCAAGAATCGATAACTCTGTCATGTCATGGTCATCACGTCCAAGACGGTTTCCACCCACCACATCTCCCCTCAGCCCTTCTCTGCTTGTGAACAGCAGATCTAGCAGTGTACCTCTCCTTCTAGGCTCTCTTACCAGCTGTATCAGATATATCCATGAAAAGATATTTAAATAATCCACATGATATACAAACTTTGTGTTAACCATAAAACCACAGCTTTTTAGCCATTATAATCCCACGGGAACACTGTGAACTAACAAGTGCTATTACTATTGTCAGTGCAAGAATGCAGCATGAGAATAACAAGGAGGAAAGAGGATGATATATCATTATTTTGTGAAAAAAATTAAGGATGTTCAATTTCATTTCTCCTCCTCTGCTAAATGATTTAAATCCTTTCAAAACTAATGATCAAATAACACTTTTTTCCTATAGTAATGACAGAAAAAACATCTTGTGAGTTGTCTGAGAAAAAGGAAGAATTAATCCATGATGAGAAGAGATGTAATTAGCAAATGTTTCAGACATTTTGAAAAAGTAATATCAACAGGAATACTTAGAATTAGGGAAAAAAACAACAATATTTGAGCAAGTCATAAAACAGAAAAAAAAAGCAACAAGAACTTCATGTTCTACAGGTAAGAAAAAACTGAATATATTTCAAAATATCTTCGTAGACGGATCAAGGAAAAGTAGGTGGTGGGAACAGAATAAGAAAATAAAATTACAAATCTTAGTAATAGACTATGTTGAGAGAGTGAGGAAAATTAAGGTACAATACTTACAGCTTTATGCCCACAGGAAGAGCATGAAAGTTTGATATATGGAATATTATGTTGTCCTTCCAGAAATTGCTAGGCAGCCTGTTGCTATGAGGGACTGGGTAACAGAACATAGCTAGGCCTACATGACGATGGTTGAGCAACAATTGGGAAATCAGTAACTTTGGGGGAGTTGTAATGTTGACACTGCAACCTTGGAGATTTAGACCAGAGTGTCTTAAAGCAGAACCTTCTCAAGGGGATGCCTTAAAAGGAGATAAATTGAAAACTCAACCCCGGATAGGCTATAACCCTCTTTGGAGAGCTGGGGGAGGGAGCTGTGGTCAATGATAGGGGTATAAATATTTGATGATTCTTTGTTATGGTGTGCCTACCAATTAGAGTGCTTCACTGAGACTCCAGCCTGAGCCTGAATAATTATCGGACCCGAGTATTTCTCACCCAAGTAATTCATCACCTACCTCTTAAACTTGGCAAGGGTTAGATGCTTACCAGGAAGTCACAAGAAATCCAGCTGCAGAACAGCTTTTTAATTTTTTTACTCTGCTCCACAAATTCCATAGCTACTTCATTCTCTTAACATGAATTTATAGCCCCGAGCCATTCTCAGTGATTTAACTTGATGATCAAATATCACACCCCTAATAAAAAAATGATAATAATCTAAGATCAGCCTAATGGGAGTATTGATGTTCTCCCTATCCACATAAATGCTTCATTACTTTTGCTATATAGTAAATTCTTGACATTGGTGACATTTTCTGACAGATAGTTTCATGGATCAAAAAATCCTGAAAGGAAATACTGTTTTGAAAAACATATAATTTAACTAGAAGTTGTATTTACTGAATGGTAGCTGTCAAACATATATTTTGCCTCATCAGTCAGTATGATTAGTTGTTCAAAGCTCTGATACTTTAGTACATCTGTAATAAGATATTGCTTAGCAAAAATAAATAAAATAATAATAATAAATCAATGGTTTGGTAAAAAATATTATCTACTGTTCTAAACCTTTGACACCACACAGCCTCAGTCTTCTGAATTTTGGATGTTCGTTCGAAGCATTCTGTCAAAAGCTATTTTATAAGGGATTTACTGCTTTCAAAATATTCACAGCTTATTTTCACATACAAACCAATAAGAGACATAGATCTTATAACAAATACCTGCTTTCAAATTTGTCAGCAATCACTTAGTTGCCAATTACACTGAGTGGATGAGTAATAGAAGGTTTTTTGTTTTTTCTGTTAGGAACATGGTTAGCCTGAGAACAGTCCAGTATGACTCAAACTATTTGAGGATTGCAGCCTAAAAATACATAAGATTGAACTCACATTTGATAGCTCAAGAAGCAAGTTTATCTGCTTAGTAAGTAACAAATAGATTATATATTTTAGCACTCATATTCTTTTATGTTATTGTAACAACACAGTGGAAAATTACTCATTATTTTACTGCCTGCTTCAGTTTTGTTCTTCCTTCTAGACAGTCATTCAGTTCAGATAGGTATGCATATTATATTTCTTCAAACTGATAGTGCTTCAAAACTATTGATATCTCAGACTGCCACATAATGTAACTCATAACCATTATTTTTTTCTAACTTGTGAAAGTCTTCTAGACTGGGTCCTCTGGATTTGCAATGGATGGCATTTGGTTAATTTGTTCATCATTTACTATGTCATGTATTCTGTCTTCTGAAAAGCTGCAGCTGGACAGCAGGCAGGAAGCCTCATGAAGGAAGCTGTACTTTGAAACAAGTTGGTCCTCTTGGACAAGGTGCAAGAGTTTGCCTATTCTGAAACAGAGCATGCCAAGAGCAAGCATCTTCCCAGGGATGGAGGCAGGCAGCCAGAAGAGAGATGCCAAGAAAACAGAGAGCCAGAATCTGCTGGCCAGGAGAAAACCCACAGCCAGAAATGATGGAAAGAAAGAGTCATACTAGTGATGCACAGGCAATTGTGCAATTTATGGCCCATGGGAAGCCCTTGGGAGATATTTAAGGTGACCTTAAAGAGGAAAAACACATCTGACAATAAGCTGATATATAAACTCTTACCTTTGCTTTACTCACTGCCCACTACCTCAGTTTTAATTAGTTCTTCGTTGGCATAATTCACGTTCATATAAAAAGTTGTTTCTGAGATTGAAAGACACATTTCTATGAGGACTGCTCCAAAAGTAATGCCTCCTATTTTATTATGTTGGCCTACGACTTCCAAAGTGGATGTTGGCATGGCAGGAGTGGTTGAAGTTTCTCGTCAATATGCTGTTGTTTTTTCTATCTGTGCAACAGATGACAGCAGAGGTGCAGTCTGACAGAATGGTGTCTGACATGGAACTGTATATTAAGCAAAGGGATGGAACTGAATTCCTCTGTGCAGAAAAAATAGCACAATCAATGCTTTCTGAATGCTTATGGAGAACAAACAGTGGATATGAGCACAGTAAGGCAGTGAGTGGTGAAATACTGAAACAGTGGGTCACCTCTGTTTGTGCAGATTCTTACTAGTGTAGCATGCAGGCTCTTGTTCATTGCTGGTGAAAATGCATGGCTAGTGGTGGTGACAATGTTGAAAAATTGTGTTTTGTAGCTGAGAATTTGCATCAAATAGTGCTGTTGTGTTCTTTGTATCTGCTGTTGTTTTCATGGAAATAAATAGGAAGCATTAATTTCAGAGCAACTTATGTAATTTTACAGAATCTCAAGGTAGAAACAGCCAGGTTATCTTGGTCAACATAGAATCCCTACCTTGTTTGACTACTTCTAAATAACACTTTAGCCACTTATCAAAGGCAATTTTAGCAATAAAAGAGTAAGGGTATCAACCAGACATTCATAACTTGCCTAGTTACCAATAGTCTAAGAGTAAGCTGACAGAATAAGGAAAAAAATCCCTAAAGGGTAAATAAATACGTGTAAGTATTGTTCCTGTGAGCACTGTAGCAGTGAATTATCAGTTATGTGGTTCAGTCAACACCATTTCAAGACAGATTGCAGCTGGGGAAGAAAGCTTTGCAAGACAATACACAATAGCTTGAAAAAATCTTCCAGTTACCCTGCGAACTGAACAGAAATCATATTGGACTGACATGAATATTCTCAATCTTTTGTTAAAAATAGTTGTTCCTTGGTTTTCTTCCACTGAATTGGAAGATCACATTCTTGTCCTGGTCACTATAGGTCCTTAGTGAGATCTGTGGTAGATTATCTGATGAGGGTAAATGACACACACTCAGCAAGTGGTCATATATTTTTCCTCCTGGTGCCACCCTTAGCTGTCAGTCTGGCATGCAGGTGTCAGGAGGAGAGGGTGAAAGCTCAAAACATACAGACAGCTGTAGTAATCCATTTCAAACTGATTACTGATGATCTATACCTGGCCCTGAAACTCAGTGGGCTTCCTACCTGCAATAGCTAACCTGTCACTGTTGTCATGGGAAATGCATAGGACACAGAATGTTGGGCCACGGTAGACACTAGAAATTCATAAAGGTAGAGTTGCTGATCAAAACAGAGAAAATGGATGACAGTAAGGGCGTGACATATTAGCCCTAGGAAAGGCCTACTGCCTGGCAACTTTGGAAGCACATATTTGTGCTAAAAACTTCAATGAATCACTCTTCTGTTACCACCTTTTTAGGATACTGTGAGTTAACAAAAATTACTTAATAAGATGCACTCACTATACGTAGGCAGTAGGATAGAATACCTTAGCGGAAAAAAAAAAAAAACAAACCTGTTTTAGTGCTTAATCATACAGTCAATCAAGGCCTCCATGTTGCCTTCCTAAAAAGAGGACTCTGATAACTCTTTAAAAAAAAAAAAAGCTGTGTTTTCTATTTCTGAAATTTCAAAGAGTTATCGTCTTTCCTCAAATTCAAACAGGTACAGACCAAGAACGTTTTAATGCACTGAAAATCCAAGAGGTGCAAATACTCCTGTCATTTCATTATATGCAAGGGAAATTTTGGATTAAGCAATGTAGAAAGATTAAATTTTGGAAGCTTAACAGAAGTTAGACTTCTTTTACTCCAAACTTTAAAGGACTTTAATCTTTATTTCCTGTATAATGTCTTGAACTTTTGAAGGTGGGCTGCCTGCTAGAAAGCACAGACAGTAAGTACCACTGTGAAAACTGACTACACAGTAGGGTGGTGTCACAGTTATAATGAACTCTGTTGGGAAATACAAATCTGCTACCGCAGTCAGACTGTGATGCAAACTTTTTATACTAACATAGAAAGAGGCTAACATGGAAGAAGGTTGGAGAGATGACAATATAATCAGAATAAAGAGAACACTTCCTGGGAAACATCCAATGTAGAAAGGAAACCTGGAAGTTCTTCCCTTTAAGGATCACAAGATCTTGGGCTAATCAAGTAGAGCTCATTCAAGAGAGCAGAGTTGTCTTAGAGAAAGAACTACAGATCTCAGTGTAAACAGGACGAGTCACACTGAGCAGTAGTTGTCACTCCTCTCAGCCTTGAGATCACACAGTTTCCGTGATTCTACCTTTTTACTCTCAGATTACAAATCACTGCAGAAAGGATCCTTTGCAATGCATATTTTTAAGGTTTTCTTTGTCCAAAATGGAAAACCAGAAAAAAAAAAAAAAAAATCAATTATTTGATTCATATTGGAGAGGCTCTTTCCTCCAATTTCAGTGATTTAAGAAATCTGACAAAGGGCTTTAAATTAGTCTTCAAGTGAGTCAACTGATCGCTGTAAGCTGAGAAGATCTACAGAGAGCAAGAACTTGCAAGAAAACATGAATGCCTGCTATGTGATGTGGGTAGGGAATACAGTTTCACTCAACCTGTGCTGCATGAATACTTAACCTTTTATCTCTGTTGTAGTGAAATTATCTCTCAATGGGTGAAAGATTAACTGAGGTCTTTTATTAATTCAAAACTCATTTCTTCATGTGGCTTCCTCCTAGCAAAGGACAAAAAATAATGAGTTCAATAGAGAAAAGTAAAGAAGAATGCTAAAGACTGGTAACTGGACGCAATCAAAAATCAAGTTTTCATGACTGTGGATTATGACATGCTCCCTGAAGCTGAAAGGAAAGGTCAAGAAAGTTTTTTTTGATAATTTTTACTGTTCGTTGGCCTCATTCTGAGATATCATCTCCGCTTACTTTGAAAGACTAGAATCAAGCTTGCCAAGGACAACAGAAGTGCAGAGATTCACAGTCAGAGTTGGCAGCATCTGTACCTAGAAACAATTATTTTAATGAACACTTCAATACCATTCCACTACTCAAAGCTCTATTATAGGCACAGCTAACTGTATGTCATAAATGAGACAATAAAATGCATCCAAACAGAAATAGAATCAAATATCATCTCTGTAAATGGTAAAACAATACTTTTTTTTTTCCCCCTCATTTTCTGAATCACAAAATAGAGTTGAAGAGTCAGTTGATAAAAAGCACTAATTACTTTGACTCAAGAAATCCATGGAATCCTCAGGAAATGCAGAGTGTGAAAAGGCAATTTGCCCATACACATCCTGTCATGGTCTAAGCTTTTTTGGCTGACTTGACTGAAGAAACTAGCATAATTAGAACACTGAATAAAGTTAGGTAATGTCAGGGATAATATCTCATTCTTCAAGCAGATAAAGAAATGGATTGCTCTGTAAAGATAAAGCAGCAAGCAAAAGAGAACACTGACAAATATGACTGTGGTTCAAACCCAAATTATTTAAACTCCAGGAAGCAAATCCTATGATTTCAGCTATCTTGGATTCAGAAAGAATCTATAAATAAAATAGAGAAGCTTACCTGCTGCAGGATCCTGGAATATCCAAAGGCACAAACACTGTTACTTCAGCACAGAGGTAGGTACATAACCATTGTGCTGAGGCACAGAATCTTCATTTCCTTTCAAACACATTTAGCTGTTATCTGTACTGAAGTACTAACCTTTCTCACCTTTGTGCTTCCTTGCAAAGCATGGCAGGAGGCCAGTGAAAGGATGTCTTTAATGATACCAGAGTCTATCTCAAAACTCAAAGACTTTAGAGATTACAGCAGTCATAACTAGTTCTACACACATGTCCCTAAGGAGCATGGAAAGTGGGGACAATAAAGGAGGAATATAGCAAAAATAGTTGCACAGGAAATGCCAAATGAAAAGATGGGAGTTTGAAGAGCGAAAAATGTTTCCCCAGAGTAACAGACGACCTGTTTAACCTCAGCATAGTATTCAGCGTGCTGTATACAGCCATAGCATGTTTCATAAACCCCAGAAATAACCACAATGAATCACACTGAGCTTTAGATCTATGCCTGTACTCGGGCTATTTATTAGCTCTGTTTTATATTCATGTCATCTGCCAAACTTCCTAGAAATAATAATACCTGCTTCACCTCATGCTATGCAGTCCCTTTACTTACAATGCTGAGTGGTGACCAGCTAATTGCAATTGCCATGATGGGTCCAGGTCACATTCAAGCTTTCTTCTCACTCCTTTTTCTGAGTACAGTTAGCATCATTCTATGAAACATCTGTTATAACGGACTCTGAAGTGGACTATCACGACGGTGTAAGCTACCTCCAGGGACACCTTTCTCATCCATCACCAGCAGAATTGGCTGTGTCCGAGAGAAAGCTGGATGCCACATTTTGCAGCTGGAGTTTGCAGGGAAGTGTTCAGGTCTTCAGTGCCCTTCCTTCCCTGAGTCAGAAATGTCCCTTCTCAAACATGGCAAGAGAAATCTGACAATGCCACTCTCTGAGATATTTAAGCTTATTAATATGCCCTGTAATATCTGAGTGATGTCCTGGATTTTTTTCTGTAAATATTACAAAGTGCTATTCATCAATAAAGGTTAATAGCTAGAGCTTAAAATCACCTCTCAAAAACAAACAAACATAAACAGAAAGCACGCAAACTATCCACTTCATGTTTCTAAGAAATGCAGTCTCTGGTCTCTGGCTTTAATTCCCACCCTCTGAAAGAGGTTAATGATGGCCAGGCTTATTAACAAAACAAGACTGAATTTTCTACAGAAAAATACAAGTGAATCAACATCTTATAATCACATTTCTCTGCAATGGACCTGTTATACACCTGGAGCACTTAGAATGCTAACCCTCACTGCTGGCATTTCCTGAGAAGGCTCAATGTCACAGCATAGTCTTTGCCTTCTTAATAGTACACACAGCTCGAGGCTGCACAGTATTCAAAAGTCAAGCACTTGACACAAAGAGCTGCTTGTGGGATGTAATACTAATTCCTGAGATAGTCAAGAGACGCAGGTGTTTTTTCTCCTCCTCTATCTTGTCAGTGTGATCTAAGTGGACAAAAGTCAGGGGGAAAGAAGCATCACAGAAAATGGTACTGGGGAGCCTGTGGATTCCACCGTAAGGACTGTGATGCTTAATTGCACTCACTGATAATTTCCAGATGTAGAAAGCTCTGAAAATACACTAGCAAGGGTGAACACAAATGCACACACTTGCACAGAGGAAAATTAATAAACCCCATTTCCTATGGGGCTTATTGACTAGAATCTTTGTTTCTGAAGATGCTGTTCAAAAAAGTGAAGTTACCATGAAGGAACCATGTTAATAGTTCACACGGATCACCCAGGAACATTGTTTGCACTGTTCTTGGATACTTGTCCTTGTCAAAAACACTGACCAATTCCTTTGTGACCCCTACCTGAACTGCTACTCCCAGACAAAGAACAGGCATCTTATTACCTGAGGATTTCCATAGAGATGCCCGAAGATTGGTACTGAGCCAGCACAGCATTTAATCTACAGAGACCTCATCTCCAGCCCATGCGTCCATAGCCTGTCTTGCCTCATTTGTGAGCTGTGGAGCAGAGCCATACTGAAGCTGTCTCATGACCCTCCTATCTGGCCTCAAAACCAGCAGCCTCTCTCATGGCAGCCTGCATGCTTTCTTTTCTCCTCTAATGTCTAACCTGCCTTCTACAGCAGCCTCTCTTCAACATTAAGACACAAAACCTGCCCACTGACCCTGTCTCTCAAATCTATTACTAAGTATAAGCAGGAAAGAACTCACAGAATAAATGGCAACTCCCCATCCCTGCTTTCCTTTGATGACCACCAACCCACTGAACTTCCCTTTGCAGTGCATGCCCATAGCCATATTTCTTTTCAACAGTGATTAAATACAGAGTCTTAAGAAAAGAAAAATAGCTCACTGGTCAATCATCAAGCACTGCTCTTCATCTCACGTTGCTCATTTTCTTCCTCTAAAATGAGGAAACAAATGAACAAAAATCCTCAAGGATTTGGACTTTAAACAAATTTATAATTTAAATGGAAAAGTTTGCCTGCTGCAGGCAGCTAGAACATCTAAATGCAAATTCCATGTGTAGACTCCTCAGAAGTGGAGTAAACGGTCTCTTAAACTGGATTTTTACCTACGGCTGTAATTTGACTACCACAATAACCTCAGTTATATGACTCCCTTTGGTGAATAATTTCCTGCCTCCACCAAGTTGCTCATTTTCCCATCTTAAAACAGGAAGAGTTTGAGAGCTGAGTCTTGAATTTGATACAAAAACTCTATTTATTAGCATTTGTTCTCCAGTCATTTTTGCACCTATCAACATGTGCATTATGGCAGGTGACTCACAAAAAATGAGTAGGATACATATGTGAAAGATCTAACAATACCAAAATCTAAACACCAAAAATTAAAAAAGCTGTACTACTAACACTTCTACAGCTAGAGAACTGAGACAATATAGAGAGAAGCTACAGCAAGTGACTGAGGAGTAAAACTAATATAAGTCCTCACCTCCTTGTCCTGGCTTCAGCTGACACATCACTAATTACACACAGGTACTTTTGCTGCTGCTGAGTGATAGAAATACACTGAAAGCCAAGCCACTCCATCAGGAAGATCCATCTCTTTTATGGGGTGGAAGCAGGGGTGGGGTGGAGTCAGGTTAGGTTCCTGAATAAGTCCAGGGGTGATTCCATGCTACCTGAAGCTGTGCAGAAGGCCATAAGATTGTGGATAATTAGATGGGTAGTAGGTGGGATGTTGCTTGGGGATTTTCTAGGTATCAGTCAGTAAGTGGTGAGATGTTTCATTGCTAGTGTGGCATCAGTCAGCAGGTAGTGAGTAATTACATTGCAGATATAGACAATGTTATAATTGCTTTTTTTTTTTCTGTTTTCTTTTTCTGTCTTAGTAAAGAAATTTTCTCTCAGCCTAGAAGTTCTATTTTATTTCCAGTTCTCTCCCTCATCTCACTTTAGGGAAGTGGAATGAACAGCTGTGTGGTGCTGAGTTGCTGCTGGGTTAAACCTCAATACCTCTTTACTATCAGCCCTGCATCTAAACATCATGCACTCAAATATCAAGTCTTATAAAGAAGCCCTAAGACTGCAGCTCTCAAGATTGTTCAACTAAATAACACTGATTTTGGATCAACTTCCAACTTTCAAAAGCCCTATCCACAAGTTCTCAAAATGCAGTTTCCAGCCTCAGTTAACCAGGTCCCTTATGACTCTCAATAGAAACCAGTATTGAGTTCAGAGTTTTGTCAATACTGAAGATCAGTAGATCAATTTGCTTAAGACCTTAAATATTGACTTAGAACTGAGCAAATGCTGCAACCATCAGTAAATCTATGACAATCCTTGTATCAGAATAAGGGTTTTTGCTACAGGTTTTCATACAGGCTTTAACATATCAAAGGATCATAGAATGGCTTGGGTTGGAAGGGACCTTGAGGATAATGAAGCTCCAACCCCCTGCAGCAGGCAGGGCCACCAACCTCTGTATCTAATACTATACCAGGCTGCCCATGGCCCCATCCAACCTGGCCGTGAACATCTCTAAGGACGGGGGCACCCACAGCCTCTCTGGGCAACCTGTTCCAGGCTTCCAATATCTTAGCTATTTCTTCTCATAGTGAAAATATATTCCTGCTAATCAAAGTAACTGATCACATCATGGTCAGAGCATGGGGACTAACACAAATAGCTAGGAATCTGAGTCCTTGAGAATTTTGACTTCATTTGTGATTAATATAACTGGGTAACAATTATCTTAAAAGAAGCATGACAAATATCAGCTTCTACATTTTTTTTTTGTCAAAATCCTGAAAAAAATTTCCAGCCTGTATTTTTTTTTTTCTTTCCACAGCCACACAATCTTCTTTAAGTGTAAAAAAAAAAAAAAAAAAAAAAAAGAAAGAAGTTGTTTGTTTTACTCAAAATCCCACAAGTGCTGTTGGAAGGCAGAAGTTCACCAAAGGAAACTATTGCTGGCTGTAACACGATTTACAGTATAGATAATGTTGCCTCATCCTATATTCCTGCTGCTTCAGAGTTCTTCAAACATGGCAATGAAATGAATGGTGCTTTCCAGGGACTGCATCATTAGCTGGTGCTCCTGCAGCTGTTCAAAGACAGTGAGCCTCATAATTGATTTTTACAAAAATAAAAAACTGCCACTAACCTGCTGCTGACATACCAGTGCTGTACTGCAAAAATTGCCATTCCATTGAAGAAGAGACACTCCTCTAAACTGTCTGAAATGTTGTGCCATCTTTTTCAGCTAGAAAAAGCAAGTACTAACTAGAATTAATTTAGCCTGTACACAACTTCAGGATGTACAAAATGTCTATTGCTTCAGGATTTATATTATCATTATATACACGTCTATGTATATTATGTAGACTTAGTGCATGTATGAACATATACATCTTACATAGATGTATACTTCTTTATAGATACATGTATAAACATATATATATATACATACATGCATATAAAATTACATACACAGAATCCTAGATTTATTTGGAATGGAAAAGACAAATGCAGTCAAGTCCAGCCATCTACAAATCTGTTCCTAAACCATCTCATCTACATGTCTCTTAATTACCACCAGGGATGATGTCTCCACCATTGCACTAGGCAGCCCATTCCAATGCCTAACCACCCTTTCTGTGAAGAAATTCTGCTGATATCCAATTTAAATCTACCCTGATGCAACTTGAAGCAGTTGCCTCATGTTCTATCAATTGCTGCAAAGGAGAACATCACCCTCCTCACTGCAGTCTCCTTTCAGGTTGTGACACAAAGTGATGAGATCTCCACCATATCTCCTTTTCTCCTGATTAAATAGCTTAAGTTCCTCTGGCTACTTCTCATAAATCTTGTTTTCTAGTCCCTTTACTAACCTCATTGTTCTTCTCATTATTATATAGTGGATATGTAATCTTAATCCTGAAGAAATAGGTATATGTTTCAGTCTCAAATGCTGTTTCATTATCAAATTTGACTAAAATTAATCTTAAAAACCTATTCCTGTGAAGAAAAAGGCTACCCCGCCATTTCAGCTTGCATCTTGATAATTTTTCTTAATATAATGGAAACCAAAATCCAAATTTATCCTTCCCTATCCATCCAAATTCATTTTGCTTATAAGACTCAAGAAAAGCTTTGTTCTGCTGTGCTGAGCATTCAGCTTTTCTTAAGATGCACTCACAATCCTCCAAATCACTCAGCTGATGAATTTTAATTTAATAAGCTACAGCAACTAAAATGTTTGCAAGCAAGTATATATCATATTGTGTTTTTACAGTAGGATGTTCAGTTCGTAGTATGGTCAGTTTAGGAGTTTGTTTATGAATTTGTCCTAATCTGAGTAATTTTCCTTGAATATGGTACTGCAGAATTGCACAGGTTTTCCAAATAAGTGTTATGTTATGTAGCACTGTGACTGACAAGAAGAAAGTAGATTAGCTGTTGTAATAGTTACAGTGAATGAGAGGGGAGTGAGGTGTTAAACCACAACAAATATTCAACACCAGATCTTTACTTTTTTTTTTTAAATTGAAGCACATGATGAACAGAATAAAACTGAAGGTGTTGCTGTTTCGAGTGAAAGATCTGAGTGATATGACTGTAACTGACCATTCTGCTACTTAACTCTACATACATTTATAGCTTTAAAGTGTTAAAAGACAGTAATTTTTTCCAACGTAGGCAGCAATTATTCTTTTCTAGGGAAGTCATACATGTCATCTCTTTTGTTAGTATCAATGGATTTACTGAGAATTATGTGCTGACAGGAATAATTTCTTAATAGTAGGATTAGTTCTGCAAGCTTTCATGTATCTTCTAAAATTAAGCAATATATTCAACATAAAAACATCCGGTGCTAAGATTTACCCAAAATTCCTTCCTTGAGTAGGCACGTTCTTTCATAGTTTTTCTGAGTATATTGTGTTTTATTATCTGGTTGTGAATGGATGTTAAGTTTAGAAAAACTGCTGAGTAACACTTAATTTCAAGGCCATAAAATTTTAGTGGTCCCTAACTTAGCAACTCTAATTCATGAAGATGAATTTAAGATCTCTTCCAGAAATAGAGCATAGCTGTGCAGATCCTACCTTATTATGTCTCTGGACTGTCAGGTAAAGCTTGTGTACTTTGCAGTGATCACCAAATGAGAAACAAATCTTACAATTAAGTGAGTTTTAAAATTAGCTAAGTGAAAATTCCAGAGTTACATTCATATATACTGATTACTATGAAATGATTGCAAGTTGCTTCTTTTGTTAATATAAGAATATCAGGGCTGGGGATGTCGCTAGGCTACAAGTAAATGTGTTATGCTAATTAGAGGATCAAGAGTTCATCTCTCCATCTGTTGAGACTTTGTATTGCACGTAACCTGGGACTTTCTTTAGCATGAGGTCACTGAAAACAGCTGAGCTGATTGTCAGGAGCCAAGATTCAAATTCCACGCATCAGAGTGGACTTTGCCCACATGAAGCAGTTTGTGAGTGTTCAGATTCCACTCCTTCTAAGATTCCAACCAAAATATAAAAAAGGAATAGAGATGGTATATTTATTACCTTGCTACACACACATTTTTTAATCTTTAATAGTGACACTAGTATATATGTAACCTGCCTAGATACTGTAGGTAGATTGGCAGTGTCTGGCATGTGTACAGCTGAGGTTCTCTGACAATTGCCTGTCTATTCCTGGTTATCATTCCATATAGCTTTTCCAAGCTTGAATCATTGAGCTTAGATTTCCTATATCAGGTGTCTGCTCTAAGCAATCTTCAACAAAGAAGGCTTAAAAATATTTCACAGAGATTGGGAAGGAAAACATGCATTTCATAAAAAGAGTGAACTATTGAATTGAGAAATAAATGTTGCATTTGGGGGAAGAAAAAAAAAAGGCAGTTAGTTTAAACACTAAAGTACTGCTCTCAGCATGGTCTTCCTTAGTCTTCTCCAACATAAGCTTAGTGTTTCAGAGACCTTAATTATTTGAGTGTGACAGCATCCCAGATTACCTGGTCTTATCTTTTCTTTACACCCTAGGAAATAAAGTTGAAAGAGGTAGAAGTCAAACCTGTCAAAGTAACTACTAATGTGGGGCACCTAATTTAAGAGCATGATGCCATGATCCTCCTGAACACTTAGCATTTCATAGGACCTTGTATTTTCAAAGCAAAATTTTAAGTGATTTCAGCTGCAGGTATATGCTCAAGGCTTCCATAGATCTGCTGTCGGACATCTCATACTGAGCACACAAAAATATAAAACAAACTCAGTTAGTTAACAACTGTGAAAGAGCTGTGATGTTTTTTTTTTTTCTTCTTTTCTTTTCTTTTTATTTTCCTTGATTCTGCCTGAATTTTCTTTGCTTTTGAAAAGGGCTAGACCAGAGCATCCTGAACTGCACAAACTAGATTCAAAAACAAAGGTAGTTTAAAATTACACAGTTAAATGCAGTCACTGTAGCGAGCCCAGAACCTTTCAGAAATGTACATAGTTAAGGTAGATACTTATAGCCCCAAAACAAAATAAATTTCTGTCTGCTTCCATGACACTCATCACAGGAACGGCCCTGGGTAAGTATGGAAGGATGAATGGGATACCACAGGATGTAGTCCCAAGGCATGAAAGGGAAGTCAAACTGTACTAGTGCAGTGATTTGAATTTCTTTGCCTAGTTTTAATTGTTATTTATTTACATATTTGGAGGGAAAAAGAAGCTCTGTGTGAAACCAAAGAGCTAGAATATATCAGCCAAGTGATATATCAGTGAAAAAAAATATCTGGAAAGGAAAGACCAGGGGAAAAATTTGGGTGAACTTTTGTTTCCCTCCTAAACATTTCCCATTAACCTTCCATCTTTCATTTCAGCTGATCTAATCTGTTATCTCCTGTCCCCACAGGCTGACGTACCTGCCTGCATCCTCCAAGGTACTTCTGCATCAGAGAGAAGTGACTGAAAGTCATGACCCTAAAGCAGAGGGTTAGGACAGACTCTTCCCACAGGAGCTGAAATGGGAAGAAATGCAATGGCAAATACCACTGAGAAAATGACTACCCTTCTCCCAGAAAAGCGCAGCACTACTTTATGTTCCCTTTGCAGCTGTAGCTGCAAGCCTGGCTGTCTGAGGCCATGCAGGCCAGAGGCAATACCTGGCTGCACAGAAAGCAAGTGCTGCTTTGACCAGCACTTCCTAGGTCTCAGCTTCCTAGAAAGTCAGAAATCAGATTGGAAACAAAGCTAATGAACATTCACAGGGTCTCCGTATAGCCATTCCAATGAATATTTTATTCCAATTTTCAACTGCAGGCAAGTACCTACACTGCCTGTGCCCAGTATTGGCCATGTCTCCAAACACACATCCAGAAAGGAAGGCAGGTGGGGGCAACAGTGAAAAAGATTTAACTGTGCAGACATCACTCATTTAGGCACCTCCTCATTCCCACCCACTTCATTTTGCATCCAAACATACTTTTTTAGATATAAATGATTTTGGATGCATAGACTCCAAACACATCTAGCAAATTTTAGCAACCTCAAAATACCTTGGAAAATGCCCAAACTTTCAAAATATTCAATTGATGGTCAGACAGTAGGATCCTTCCATCCATCTCTAACTGAAAATCACCATATTCTGTAATACCCTTCACCCCGATTTCAAACATTTAACACTTGACCAGTAGGTAAAGGGAGTTCAATTTCCCTTTCTACTCCATTCTTGTGAGACCCCAACCACAATACTACATCCAGGTCTGAGGCTCTTGCTATGAGAAGGGCACAGACCTGTTGTAGCAAGTAGGAGGGCCATGAGGAAGATCAGAGAGCTGTAGCAGTGTCCTACGAAGAGAGACTGAGAGAGATGGAGTTGTTAAGCCTGGAGAAGGCTCAAGGGAGAACTTGTAGGAGCCTTCTAGTTCCTACAGAAAACTAGAGAGGATATCTTCATCAAGATATGTGGTGACAGGACAAGGGGTAATTGCTTTAAGCTGAAAGTTTAGGTAGAATTAGGTTAGATATTAGAAATAAATTATTTGCTCAGAGGGAGATAAGGCATGAGACAGGTTGCCTGGAGAAGTTGTGGATGCCCTAACCTTGGATGTCTTCAAGGCTGGTCTGTATGGGACTTTGAGCAACCTAGTCTAGTGGGAGGTGTCCTTGCCCATGGCAGGAGGCTTGGAACTAGGTGATCTTTAAGATCTCTTAATCAGGCAGAATGCACAGGAAAGGTTTATTGTTTTCTCTCTTGTGTTCTTGGTATTGAAGGTAACACCATATGTGACAAATACTCAATAATCCTGATGGGTAATATTCTTTGCTTGCAAAGAAACATGCTAGAATATCTACAATTCAGCTATGTTTTCACACTGTTGCCATCACACTTTGGTCTGGTTTTGGTGACAAGGGGTTGAAGAGACTCGCAAATCCATGCCCCAGAGAAAAGGGGTGGGGAAAAGGGAAAAAGTAGGGAAATGGGCCTGAACAAAGGAAAATAGCTTCAATGAGATAAGGAAAAAAAACTTAGTTTCTAAATACTGTATTGGAATGTGAAATAATGAAATACAATGTGTTTGGAATTGAAGGTAATAAATCAAATAAAATTAGAGCTTTCAAAGCCTAAGTCCTTACTCTGATGCTCTAGATGAAGTGACCAGAAAGCCAAAAAGAGAGCAATATTGACAATCCAAAGAACTACAGCATTAACTTGTTAAATCCCAGTGCACTGCATGATATTGTGGTGTGGAATACCGATGAAAAACCATGAAACTGTGACAGCTGCTTTGGGAAAAGCAGGACTATCCATAAGAGGAACAGAGCATGAAGCATTACAATATGATTTCCAAATTCGTTTTTCATAGTTCTTCTGTGACTGTACATCTGTATTTACTATCTCTTTCTACAGAGTTATCTACTGTGTTGTAAATTACTAATTTCATTTGCAGCGGTGTTTGGTAGCATTGTGATTGTTGTGCTCAGTCAGAAGACATTTGGGACCAAAAGATGCTATAGAGCTTAAGCTTGCTAAACTGTCTATGACACGAGTGAGAGTTGCTTGCAAAGATGAGAGACAGAGGATGACCTCAATGAATACAAAATAAAACAACTTTAGAAGATGGTTTGTCTACAAGAAAGTGCATCATTAACTGGCTGTGTAGCTTGAACCTGTCTACAGGGACATATATATGCATATATGGAGAAAGAAGAATTTATAATGCATCTAGCCTTGAAAAGTCAGTAAAAGCACTTTCTTTGTTCTTTAAGTACACAAATTCAACAGGAAATGTGTGCACTTAAATTTTTTATTTTATTTCCTTTGAGGAAATGATAGATATTTGAATATAGTTGATTTTTCAATAGAGAAGAAACGTTATGTATTATAAAAATACCCTCCCACACACACATTTCTATGTTCTCAGTTTAACAGCCAATTTTTTTTCCCAATTTGACTTTCAGTGTGTGCTCCAACAGCCCAATTTGAGTGTGTTTACATGATTTTATTTATTGTATGTTTTATATGTTGTCTAAATTTATGCTTACCAATCTTAAGAAAGATTGAAGAAAATGTTATAGATGCATGATTCTGCCAATTAAGAACAATTTTTTGTCTTATTAATTGTTTCAGTATTTTTTACAGGTTGAATATGCTTATGCTACAAAAGGTCACAATCAATTACCATGCCTCAATTCTTACCTCTATTCTTTTTCTAATTATCTGTGTTTTGCTATTGTTAACAAGCTCTTGAATCAGAGCCTCATCTCTCTCAATACAGTATACATGCTTAAGAAACTGTGTTTTGTTTTGTTTTTGTTTTGTTGTTGTTTGTTTGTTTGTTTCTGAGAAACTCAGACTATGAGGTATTA
Source organism: Perdix hodgsoniae (assembly GCA_035772895.1). Classification (NCBI taxonomy): domain Eukaryota; kingdom Metazoa; phylum Chordata; class Aves; order Galliformes; family Phasianidae; genus Perdix; species Perdix hodgsoniae. Next base: position 27,927,563 of record JAPSGF010000004.1, read on the forward strand.
GGATTTTATAGCAGTGGTATTCATTTTGATCCCTATTTCCAAGACCTTATTTATGCTTTAAACTAATACGAGCTTTAACTGAGGCAAAATTTCACTTACCATTTCTAGGTAGTTTACGTTGTTTATTTAATAGCTTAGTAAATTGCCCAGGTTATAAATTCACACTTTACATCTCCATTTTCTTCCTCAAAAGTGCCAGCTGTGAGGTGAAAGCACTACATAAATTTGGCATTCTGAAAACTAGGGCTCCTTGAGACCTTCTCTGACTGTGTAGTTCTGGTCCACTGAAAACTTTGCTGTATCAGAACTTTAAGTATCTGAATGTTTCTTTTAATAGAATTTGTTAGTTTACTCACTTCTCCAGACTAGCCCCAACTTACTGCACAACTTCTTTTAAATTAGTATTTAAGATTATGCCATAAAATGAAAAAGGCAGGAGAGACAAAAACTGAAAGGAGGAGCAAAGGCAGCCATTACAGCAAGCTTGGAAAGAAGGAGAAAGCATGAGAAATGAGATAATGGTGAACTGTGAAATAAAAGACATTTTTGTTGATTGTGGGAAGGAAGCAGTGGAAGCTGAGCTGATGATGAAGTGAGTTAAAGAGTAAGATCTTTTGGTAAGAATGAGACTGAGACAGAAATCACAGAATTACAGAATCACCAAGGTTGGATAAGACCTACAAGATTATCCAATCCAACCATCCACCTATCACCAATAGTACTCACTAAACCATGTCCCTCAACGCAAAATCCAGCTGGTCCTTGAACACCTCCGGGGTTGGTTAGTCCACCAACCTCCCTGGGCAGCCCATTCCAGTGCCTGATCACTCTTTCAGAGAAGTAGCATTTCCTAACGTCCAGACTAAATCTCCCCTGATGCAGCTCAAAGCCATTCTCTCTAGTTCTATCACCAGTTACGTGAGAGAAGAGGCCAACCCCCAGCTCACTACAACATCCCTCAGGTAGTTATAGAGAGCAATAAGGTCTCCCCTGAGTCTCCCCTTCTCCAGACTGAACATTCCCAGCTCCTTCAGCCGCTCCTCATAAGGCCTGTGCTCCAGACCCTTCACCAGCTTTGTTGTCTTCTTTGAACCCACTACAGGGCCTCAATGTCTTTCTTGCAGCAAGGGGCCCAAAACTGGACACAGTACTCGAAGTGTGACCTCACCAGAGCTGAGTACAGGGGGACAATTGCTTCCCTACTCCTGCTGACAATACCATTCCTGATGCAAGCCAGGATGCCACTGGCCTTCTTGGTCACCTGGGCACACTGCTGGCTCATGTTCAGCCAAGCATCAATCAACACCCCCAGGTCCATTTCCTCTACCCAGTCTTCCAGCCACTCCGCCCCAAGCCTGTAGCATTGCCTGGGGTTGTTGTGACCAAAGTCCAGGGCCTGGCATTTGATCTTGTTAAACCTCAGCTGTCCAGCCTGTCTAGATCCCTCTATAGGGCCTCACTACCCCCATGCAGATTAACTCTTCCAGCCAATTTGGTGTAATCTGCAAACTTACTGAAGGTGCACCCAATGCCCCCATCCAGTTCATCAATAAAGATATTGAAGAGGATAGGCCCCAGTCCAAATCAGGAATGGGGAGGAAGTATCACAGAAGAATTTAACACATAAAGCAAGTGCAAATCTGTGAACATCTAGAGAAAGGAACAGAAGTAACAGTAAAAAGACTGGGAGGGGGATGAAACACTGCAATATGAGAAGAAAAGATGGTCTGAGGAAGGGAAGGACCTTGGCTAACAAGGCTATGAGGAAACAACACCTAAAGATTTTGCAGTACAGTGGAGGAGTCCTTGCACTCACTAGCCTTCTGGCACTAGCATTAGCTGCATCCTGTGCAGGGATCCAAATCATAGAACCATAGAATCATAGAATGACTTGTGTTGGAAGGGACCTCAAGAATCATCAAGCTCCAACAGGCAGCTTTGCAGGCAGGGCCACAAACCTTCATATCTAATACTAGACCTGACTGCCCAGGGTCTCATCCAACCTGGATTTGAGCACCTCCAGCAATGGGTCATCCACAACCTCTCTGGACAGCCTGTTGCAGCACCTCACCAATCTCTTAGTATTTATTTCCATGGAAATAACAGCAGATACAAAGAGCAGAATAAAGCTATTTGATTGAGCAAAATCTCAACTTCAAAACATTATTTTTTCACATAGTAACCACAATTAGTTATGCATTTTTGACAGTGATAAATAAGAGCTTGCATTCTGCACTTGTAAAATTCTGTACTGTTGCAGATGACCCACTGTTACCATTGTCACTCTTGAAACACACCACATCACTGTACTCACATCCACTGTTTGGTCTCTGTAAACATTCAGTAGATGCACTGCATCCCATGTCCTGGTTTCATTACAGATGGGGTTCGTAGTGCACTGATTTTCAGTTAGTGCTGAGGGGCCAGGTCAGGCCACTCAGCAGGAAAAGCCATCACCGTGATACGGTGGGGCAAGGGGTAGCAGCATTCTGAGCTCTGCTAGTCTGCATGCAGCCTGGTCCTTCTGTGTCTCATAAGGGGTCCTGGATGAACTGTTTGGAAATACACTTCTTAGTGCCCGTGAGAAAAAGGTATGAGATTTGGAATCAAACCCACAAGAGGATGAGTGTGAATGACAGAAATCAATGGTACTTAAATTTTGCCTTCCTTTCCATAATATTTTATGTTCAAATTTATTACATTAATCTCTTTAATCTGATAAACAACAGCTTAGGATTTTTTTCAAAAAAAAATTGAATAAAGCTTAATGTGTACAAAATGGTGAACAGCATAAAGTGAAAACATGCACGAACACTATGTGATACATTTAAATTAGAATGCAATTGACTAATCACTGTTGAAGTGAAAAAGAAACATAGGTAATAAGGTGTACACCTTATAGCTTTCATGTGAGTAGACACAGGCAAATATGAAAACAAACAGCTTCAGGTATACACATTCCTTTTAAAGATTTATTTTCTTTTTCCTTTTTTCCCTTTTTTTTTTTAGAGTTTTTGTACTCAAATATGTGAAGGACATGTTTTTAATGAAGTAGGAACTGCTGTTAATTTTTTCTGTGTCATATTTTAGATTTTATTTGTGCTAGAAGAAACAGTTTATACATTTCCTCATAAATATACATTTTAGATCTCACTGTGTACTTATAACATTCTTTCCCCTGCATGTGAATCAGGGATTATTTTACCCTCCCACCTTACTGCAGCAGAGATTTGCTGTTATTTACAAAAGCAACATTTAGAACATAGGAGAAAAAACACTTTATGCAGATTTGAGATTTTAAATGAAAATAAACACACCACTCTTCAATCTAAACTGAGTGCATTTCTGTAACTTGCTATTCACTACAGTAAATGAAACATTATGATGTTTCTTTCAGTACGTCACATCACTAAAACAAAGCCTGGATAAAAGACATATGTTGCTATAGTTTAGAGCAGATGTTTTCAAATGGTGTAAGAGCATATTCGATTATTTGACTTTTTATTCATCTGTGCTTCATATTATCTGAGATATAATAATGTGATTACAAATACAATGATGTAGCTAATTGAGTCACTCTAACCTTGTAAAAAAAAAAAATAAAAATCAGGCATTTACAGAACACGTACTGTATTCAAATACAACTTATTCATGCTGCAACCTTAAAATGAAACAAATACCAAACTAGTATCTTGGCTAATATTTTAGTCAGGTTATCTGATTTGATTACGATGTTGAAACAAAATAGAAGTATTACATCTGTGCAGTGAAACTGAATCATTGTTACTGCTACAATCTTCCTTTTTCCATGTGGAGAGATATTTTCCAACTTTAGTGATTCTATGATTTGGTGATATGCTCTGAAAAAAATCTTAAAACCACATGAATGCAAGTTTTTTGAATTATTACTTACTTATATTTGTCTCATGAAAAAAAAATACAGTATAAATTTTTTAAATGTCTTAAAATAATTCAATTAAAATAAGTATTCTTACATAATTTTGCCCAAATAACTTAATAAAGCCTCTGGAAGACCTTGGAAATAGGCCGTGGTCTCACGATCTGCAAGTCCTCAGGGCATCTTAAATATCTCATGCTTACCAACAGTATATTTGTTTAAACAAGTTGAATAGTTCAAATACAATAAATGTGACAAAAAACAGCATTTGGAGTTACATCATAGGGACAGTTAACACACAATAGTTGATATACATTGTACAGATTATATATAAAAAGTGAATACAGAAATAGATGACCTAAAACTCTGTAAACATGCCAATTCAGTGAATTTTATTATTGAAACTGTACAATTATTAATTTCTACCATTTAATTTTGGAAAAATACATTTTTAATTTCTAAAATTTTCTTCATGGAGACAAACCTAATTTGCAGCTATTGGAATATACTGCCTCTGTCCACATGCTTCCTCTGTCATGTATTAATTTCAGTTCTAAAAATCTGCTTTTGTTGTAAAAGATCTCAAATTTGAAAGTTATAGGGTAGCAGCACTTCCAGTGGACAAGAATGTATACTTCTTTTCAAAAATTTACACAGCTCTGCAACGGTGTTGAAATCCAATTATTCCATCTTCCCTTCCCTTCACTTCCCATCTTTGGCCAGATGGGAAGGGGTGGGAGGGGTGTGTAGAAGTGCAGAGGGCTTTCTGAGAAAAATCTGGGACAGTTAAGCTGTGGAAACGTATATAAATGTCTCAAACACTTAATAGTATAGTCTGTAGTATAGTCTGTATAGAAAGATATCCAGATTAGTACTTTTACTTGAATTTCAGTGCTTAAGTTATTTCATTTGGACAGAGTCTAGCTCAGGGTCAAACTTGTCTCCATTGAAAGTTTCACTTACCGAGCTGTTTTCACAGAACAGAGCTGCAAGAAAAGGGGAAAGAAAATGAATACAAAATTCAATTTATTTCCTGGAAAGGGAATATGTCTTTTGGGACATATTTTTAAAGCAATGAGATTTTTGGACTTCAGTAGATCTGACAGCTCAGCAGTGGCTGCACAGATATTTCTACCACCCCAAAGGTCATTTGCAAACATCAGTAGCTCTAAAATGTCACCAAACTGGTGATGGATGCAAACGCCCTGCATTTAACTTGGTGTTAGAATTTTGAACTCCGTAAGTTGCAACCTGACTATAAGATAAAGGAAGTTCTACATCGCAAGGTGCATAGGGCATTAATGAACAAAGACAAATAATGCATCTTGCCTACATTATTTGCTGGTATGGATTAAAAAAACTGCTATGAGCTGAGATTCTATGCCTTTTCTGTCTTCACAGAGAAAAGCCCTGATGGAAGGGGAGATATTCTAGTTTGGTTTAGCAAATAAATATATCTGTAGAAATAGAATAGACCGTTTGGGTACATACTATGATTCACCTGTATGTGGAAGAGAAGGATATATTTAGAGTTTCTGTACCAAGTAAACTATATTTTTGTAAAATATAAAACCAGATCCAAATTTTAAAAAAGGCTTTGCATATGTATTCAAACTCTTGGAAAGTTCCCATAGATCACATAAAACACTAAAATCATACACTCTCATTGAAAAGCCCTATGTAATAGAATGGAAATTAAATAGGTGGATTTCTAAGTGAGTGGCATGAGTTTCTAAACAAATCGCAAGAGAATTTACAGCTTTTAAAGATAATTCAAGGTGTCTGAAATACATTTGTCCAGGGGTTCTCTGTTCAGTGGGACTTCAGAGAAAAGTCTCTTGCTGACTTTAGTTTTAATTACTTTATTATAATGTGAAACAACCTGTGCTCAACAGCAATAAATTAGTCTTTTCTCAGGTTACAATGATTATAAATCTATTTTACTGTGTAGACAAGGAATGTTTACAATTAGCTGAATCATAGGGGGGTTACCAACAAGCATATAAATTGCTGCATATTCTTAAGCTGACAGGATTTTGGCAACCACTACATAGAAGCTCTACGGAAAGCCAGAGCCTGCATATCATTGTGTTATAGGAGTACTGAGAGCCAGCTGAGCTTGTTTACTTTATTTCAATTGTATTGGCCATACACTATGCACAGAAATACGGTCTGCATCTGTTCTTACAATCTCATTCTATAAAGGAATTCAACTTGAAGAGGCATCATTTTGGTAAGTAAAAGGAAATGAGAGATCTGGAAACCTAAGTTGCATTTACCAAGAACATTTTTCTGTGCAAGTATTTTGTCACAAAATTCTTCATATAAAGTGAAATACTGCTTTCCAATTATTCTTCAGCATCAGGACCTGCTCATTTCTTATTCACAGATAAACCGCTTGTATGGGAGCTGCTGAATCACAGCCTGAACCTTTGATTGGTTATCTGAGGCAAGCAGTATGTCAGCCCTGGGAGCACAGGTGAAAGCAATTCACCTGTGCTGCAGGAAGGGGTGGAGCCAGGCTCCACCTCTCCTAGACCCATTTAAGAGCTGACTGCCAGGGAGGAAGGATCTCTTCTGAGAGATCCACTCCTTTGGAGCCCTTTATAGCAAGCCCTCTGCATGGGTAAGTGTTCCACCTATTTTCTCTTTTGTTCCCCTTGTGCCTAACTCTTTGTTGGTTTATTTTCACACCTTGACTATACATCTATTTTTGACTGTACCTTTCAATTATATTATTTTTCCTTGATTGTACACCGCTCCATGCCTTGCAAACTGCTATCAACCAAGATCTTATGAAAGAAGTTCATGTTTAGAAACTAAAGTTCATAGATTGAAAGAGAGTCAAGTGAAAAAGAAAAAAAAAGTAATATAAAGATTTATTGTAATAAAATATTGTCCTACCAAACTCTCACAAGTTCTCTCAACTATCAATTTCTAAAAAGTAAGTATCACATAAACTTGAATGGAAACATGTAACTATTAATCATATTGAAAACTAAGGCAGATACTTTTTCCCCTTTATCTACTTGTTCAGTAATAGTCTGAGAATCTGACCTACACTCAATGGCACGAAAAAATTAAAGAACAAGGAAAACTCATCTGAAGTTTCCTTCTCCATATATGCATTCCCATATTATTTCATAGAATCACAGAATCATAGAATGTATTTGTTGAAAGGGACTTTAAATACCACCTACTACTTTCAATCCCCTGTTGTGGACGGAGTTGCCAACAACTAGATGAGGCTGCTAAGAGCCCCATCTATCCTGGCCTTGAATGCTGCAAAGGGTGAGGCATCTGTAGCTTCTCCAACTAACCTGTTCCAGCACCTCACCACACCCTGATTACCTCTTAATATCTAATTTTAATCTCCCCTCTTTCAGTTTAAAGCCATTTTCCCTTGCCCTGTACCATCACTATGTGCTTGTGTAAAAAGTCACTCTCCCTCCTGTTTGTAAGCTCTCTTAAAGAACTGCAAGGCCACAGTGAAATCTCCCCAGAGCCTTTTCTTCTTCAGGCTGAACAAACTTAGCACCCTCAACCTTTTGTTGAGGTGCTCCAGCTCAAGTTTCTCATCCACCAGAATTCCCAAGTCCTCTGTAGGGCTGCTCTCAGTGAGTTCTTCTCCCATTCTGTACCCATATCTGGGATTGCCTCAACCCAAGTGCAACACCTTGCACTTGCCTTGTTGAATCCCTTTGGATTCATTAAGGCCCCATTTTGAGGTTGTCTGGGCCTCTTTGGTCACCATTCCTTTCTTCAGTCCTATCAACTGCACCATTCATCTTGGTTTCATCAGCAAACTTGCTGGGAGAGCACTTAATCCTCTGTCTATGTCACTGATAAAAATGTTGAAAAGCATTGATCGAAAGATAGACCCTAGGGGGAAAATACTTGTCACTGGCCTCTACCTGGACATAGAGCCATTGACCACAACCCTCTGTCTGTGAGCATCCAACCAATTCCTTATCCATGGAATAGTCCACCCTTAAAATCCATGTCCCTTTGACTTAGACACAAGGATGTGATGTGAGACATGTCAAAAGCCCTGCAGAATTCCAGGCAGATGACATCAGTTACCTTTTCTCTGTTCATCACTGCCATTATTCCACCACAAAAGGCCACCAGAAGGTTCAGGCATGATCTGACCTTTGTAATGGTGAGTTGGTTGTCTTGGACCACCTCCTCATCTTGTGTGTGTGTTAATCTATGAGGATTTGCTCCATGATCTTTCCAGGCACAGATGTGAGGCTCGCTGTTCTATAGTTTCCTAAGTCTTCCTTTCTCCCTTTCTTAAAAATGGGAATGATATTACCCTTGTTCCAGTTACCAGGGATTTCACTTGACAGCCATGACTCTTTGAAAATGGTGACAGTACTTTGGAAACTACATTAGCCAGTTCATTCAGGACCCTTGGATGCATGTCGTCAAGTTCCATAGACATGTATAATTTTAATCTCATCAGATGTTCCTGAACGACATGTATAAATTTAATCTCATCAAATGTTCCTGAACTTACTCTTTGTTTATGGTGGGAGGAATTCTGTTTCCCCAAAGCCTGCCTGGAGTTTCATGGCTGCAAGAGGTGTGAGGGCTTAAAACTCCAATTTATTGATACTAGGAAGTCTAACGATTGGAACCATTAAGTAAATGTAGAAAAATACCTTAAAATAATTAATTGTAGCTTTTCTACAAAAGATTAAGAAAATAACCACAGCAAAACAGAAAAGGGAATTATATCCCTATATACTTTTTCAAAAAAGGGGGAACAGAAACTTAAATCAGAGTTTATGCATGGGCCAAGTTACCCCACATAAAAACATTTGTAAAGAACAGCCATTGAAATATCTAGTCATCAGAAGCTTTAGGTTATAGCCATAATTAAATGTTTTCAGAATTGAGATCTAAAGCTTGTATCTGCAAAGTAATTAATGAAACATTAGTCTCACTAATAGTTTTCAGATTTCATTTGTACTTGAAGAGATGACATAGAAGTATTCAACCAACAAGCCAGTTCATACAAAATATGCTCTTTGAATCCAACTGCAATAAATATTACTAAAGCAAGTTCTAAACAGGAACACAGAAGTGCAACAAAGCTGTGAAGGTCTGGAGCACAAGTCTTACGAGGAGTGGCTGAGAGAACTGAGTCTGGAGAAGAGGAGGCTCAGAGGAGATCTCATCTCTCTCTACAGCTCCCTGGAAGGAGGTTGTGGGGGATGGGAGTTGACATCTTCTCCAACATAACTAGTGATAGGACAAGATGGGAGATTCAGGTTGAATGTTAGGAAAAATTTCTTCACCAAGGGAGTAGCCAGGTGCTAGAATGGGCTGCCCAGGGAGATGGTACCCTGGAGGTATTCAAGAAATGCTTATATGTTGTACCAAGGGACATGGTTTAGTGCAGAAATATCGGTGATAGGTAGATGGTTGGATTGGATGATCTTTGTAAGTTTTCTAAGGAAAGTGGAGCTTCTTTTAAGCTAGGTATGAATTTTGGGTAAGTCTGTCTGCTGGTCTTACCAGAAGTGTTTAACCTCTTAACAGCCTAAATAATTATCAGTGTGCAATGCTAATTTCTGAAAAGCACAGCATGTAGTTCTAATATCCTGGGCTGTGTTAATCACAAAGTTAGCAGTGCAGAATTTTTGTATTTGCCAGTAACAATTCAGGAACATGTTAGATTTTGTTTCCTTGTAAGTTTCCACACTGGAACAAATCACCCAGAAAGATACACAGTTTCCATCCTAACAAGTTGTCAAGATCTTACCAGCTAAATCGCCAAGAAACTGTGGCTTGATCTCAAAGCTGTCTTTGAGTGGGAGACTGGACTTGACAACTCCTGAGGTTTCTTTCAATCTGACTTTTCCTATGAACTTGTGTAAGGCTGCCTTCTTTATCTAACTTTTGCAGCAAGCTTTGATAGTGCTTTTGTAAAGGTTTTAAGTAGAAGATAAAATCTGACTGTGTTCTAATGCTGAACTCATCGCCACGGCACCTGACTGTAAGAGTAATTCTATCTTCTAGAAAATGTCTGCTAACATAGACAAGACCTTTATCTATATTTCTAATTGGTTGAGTGTTTTGTTTAGTTTTGATGAGGTTGTGTAGAACAAACCCAAGGCAAATTTTGCTATGGATATATCGTCTAAACAAACATCCATAGACAAATTTCACTTATTGCTTCAAACTATCATTTGCATTTAGAGTTGTGCAAATCATCATCTGAGTTGCATGGAACAGCTCCTAGTTTTCTCATTAGATGGCAGAGACCTGAAGAAGAAAGGCTGCCAAGTTGATTTAAAGCTCCTTATTCTTCTGCTGAGAGCCAGAGAAATAAACTAGGAATTGTGACATAAATAAATACACAAATGAATAAATACTTTACCTGTATTGCCAGTCTGATTAAGCTGCTTTATCTGAGATGTGATGTAGAGAGGGCCTCTTCTAATTGAGAAAACATACAAATCAAAGCTTTTAGCTATGTACTATGTACTAAGTCCCGATCTTTTTATCACAGCAAACATCACCTGTAGAAACATTCTGCATGGTGCTACAACTGTGCAGTTAAATTTGGTATCAAGAGTTGCTATATACAGCATGTAGGTGAGGGATAGAGAGTCTGTTCTGCACCAGGGATTCAGGGTAGGATGAGAAGATACAGAGAACCTGCAGGGCACTTTCCAGATCTCAGTAATAAAGGCAGGATAAAAAAGAAATAATAAAATTGCTGTTTCAGTAAGATAGAATAAAAAGGAGATCTTAATATTATTAATTTGCAGTAATATCTGAAGCCCCTTCAGATAGTAGGAACCTCGTATTTGTGTGGCACTGGATGGAAAGGGTAGGCACAGCATGCTGTGTGAAATCCATCCAGGATGTTTCAACTCTCACCTCATCTGCACTCTCCCACTGCTCAGTGTAAAACATCAACTAGCATAGCTAATGTTGACTGCTGTAATAAGACAATGGCCACAAATTAAATTTCAGGAAATTCCATGTAAACAATAAAAAACATTTTCATTGTGAGAGTAGTCAAACAATGGGGCAGAATTTATAGAATAGCTGTGATCTCTATTATTTGAATTTTTTGGAAATTCATTTGACACAGGTGTCTAAATCTGATCTGATTGAATCTGTTTTGACAAGAGGGGATGGCTCAGACCATCTCCAGACATCATTTCTCATACTCTTATTCACTGATTCCATGAATTCATTGAGTCAGTGGAGGGCCACAAAGATGATGAGGAGCCTGGAGCATCTCACATATGAGGAAAAGGTGAGAGACTTGGAGCTGTTCAGCCTGGAGAAGACAGGGCTGAGAGGTGATTTACCTAGAAGGTGGGAGTCAGGTGGATGAGGTCAGGTTTTTTTCAGTGTGCAGTGACAGGATAAGGGAAAATGGGCAAAAACTGCAACACAGGAAGTTCCATATAAATATGAGGTGAAACTTTTTTTCTGTGTCAGAGCACGGGAACAGGCTGCCCAGAGGTGTTGTGGAGCCTCCTTCTCTGGAGATATTCAAGACCTGCCTGGATGCCTACCTGTGGAACCTACTGTAGAAAATCTGCTGTAGTAGCGGGGTTGGACTGGATAATCTCTAGAGGTCTCTTCCAATCTCTATGCACAGATTTTAATACAAAGAGTAGATGGTTAAAAATTAAGCTTTATTATTCTCGCTTTAACATCTAATGAACAAACAATAATATCCTAGTTACTATTAACTATAAAGTAGTAAATCTGAAGTACTTTGGTATCTTTAAGATAAACTCTTTGTAACAATTTATATATATTCAAAGTACATCTCCAAGCAACTCTGCAAGCAGCTGTGATTACTCAGCAATTACAAAAAGAGGCTTCAGCTATCACAACTTGAATCCCTACATACTGTACTTTCAATGGCCAATTCTGAAGATTTTTACTTAAGTAATTTTCCCTTCCTCATGTGCCAACTTTATGGCATAGGCAATGCTAAAAATAAATAAATACATAAATTAAATTAAATAAATTCCAAGCTTATATTTATCTTCCTTAAACTTCAGAGATTTTTTTCTCTCTGCCACTTCCCTTATTCTCTGCATAACACTCTACTTCATTATCAAATGAGTCAAGGGCCCTCAAGCCTTCACTACACATATACATATATTGTTGTGCACTGGACAGATATACCTGGTGCAGTCAAAGACACCTACTGCCTTCTGCAAACAGAAATATGACCACTGAATAAAAGAACCCTCAAGAAGGGCACAGTCAGGGAGCTAAATTACATTTGTGCTAGCATCCCTGCTTTTCCCAGGTTTTGCTAACAACTCTAGCCAATATGTTTTTTCAACCAATTTGTTTTGGTATAGTACCTGCATAGTCAAACTCTCTGGTATATTTCATAACTATGACATCTGTACATTCATTGACTATACAACTGGCTAGTGCAATTGTCCTCCTATCAATTGTGTCTTTCTTTTCTTTTTTCTTTTTTTTTTTTTCCATGAACTGAAGTAGCTTTTCCTTCAGCTCTTGAAGTGTTAAGGTCTGCACAGAATATCTGGCTTGTGGAGAACCGAAAGATGTGAGTGTACACAAAAAGAGTGCCCTTGCCTGCCAGGGAGATCTGAGCAAAGTCATTTTTAGAATGAAGCCTCTAGCGGGCAAAGTTTCCTAGAAATTATAAACACATTGCTCTCCTGTGCTAGTTTTGGGCATGGTGTGCTGAAGTAAATGCTACCAGAAATGTGGTAATCTGATATAAGTATTCACACATACATCCTGAACTAAATGAACAGTTAGTTTTTCTCCATAAAATATCTCCATTTAAAAAGAGAAAAGCTGTGGAGGAGAGTAAGAACTAACTTCTGTTCTTGTGAAGATTTTCAAGAATGACTGAATTATTCAGAAACAATACTCACTAAAAATAAATTAATGGCTTCAAAAAAACACCCACTCATTCTTTCCATCTTCATTCTGGAAACAGAAATTTCTCTTCCTGGTTGTATAGGAACACATTAGTAATGAGTGGTTTAATGTTTTTTGAAGGTGAATGATTCATCTGTCGAAACATGAAGTCATTTGAATTATCTCAGATAATACATATGAAAAATAATTCATTTCACAATTGAGTTAAATTTTCTCCCAGAATAAGTTCTACTTTTGCTTAGAAAATTAATGGGAATTGAGGAAAAGCCGAACAGAAACAATATGAATTGAGTATTTCCATATAAGGATTTTTCCTTAAAAAGCAAAAATTACCCTGAAAGTAAAGCAAACTTTATCTCTCGCAGTTCTGTTGTCCTGTAGCTCTAATGCAAACACTACTTTCAGACAACAATCTACTGTTGCCAATTAGTTATATAAAAGTTATGCTTCAAGTTTAAATGCAGCACTTGTTGAGTTTAAATAAATTTCAAGCATGATAAAGTTAATGTTGTTACTATTTTTTACATAAATGTTCATAACTCTATCACAGATAGAAGAAAAATAGCAACAGTACTACCCATGCAACCATTTCAAGTGCTGTTGTGTTATAAAGCAGTTATAAATGAACATAGCCTTTTCATGTAATTTTTTAGAAATAGTAATATGCTTTTTCTTGATTGACACCTTAGATCAAAATACCAATCACCTAAATTCCTGGGATTTTTAAAAATAACTATGTAGGAAATTGAGGGAAAAAAAGATCCACTTCTGTTTCTGTTAACAAAATATGTACCATCACATTCCTTTACAGAAACACACATCAAAATAATCAACATGGTAGGCAAATGCAATTATCTCTGTTGCAAGGCAGTATCTCTTGTATAAATATTTGAGAGCAGTAGACATAACAGCAGTGTGAGAGTGCTCATATTCCATATAAATAGTGAAGCATCTGTCAATTAATTCTTATACTAAATATTGAAACGGGATAGAAAGTATTGACATAAATATCGTTATGATGTCTCATGTTATACAAAGCGTAAGGAAAATAACTTGGTGTGCTTGAATAATATTGACTTAGACTAAATTTTCAGGTTTTTTGAGCAAAACCTGTTAATTGTAGTATTAATGACCAGAAGTTATTCACTCCATATTTGACACTATGCAAATCTCAATTTCAGTTACCTACCTTCCTATGGTTTCATTTCCTTCATGCTATGAATTAAGCTATATTAATCAAGTGTTTAAATTACTTATGAGACTGATTTTTAGAGTATATGATGATTATTGGAAATCTAATGGCATAAAATGAGATCTGTTTCCTGTTTTAATCACCACTCAAATCTGTTTATTCTTCCCTCCCTCTTTCTTCTCATATTCTCCAACGCTGATGATTTCCACTTCCATTTCAAGGGGAAAAAACAGGGTAGGGAAAAAAGAATAATTCCTAAAAGCTAGATTAGAAATTATTTAGCAACTATTTTCACAATATTTTTTCCAGGTTTTATGAGTAGCCCTTCTCATAATGTAAGCAACTAACAGAAAATGATTTTTTTCCAAAACACGGAATTATGAAAACAAACCATATAAAAACCCAAGAATGTGCTGCAGGAATATCATAATAGAAGGAAAACTGCATATAAGTTTTTCCTCTCAAATCAAATCTGTAAAGCCTACTAACAGTAGAAGAACATAAGCCAATGTCCTGAGCTCATTTAACGAGCAGGACAGGTAATGTTCAGACAAGTATGATGGGTTATTTCTGAAGCAAAGGATATTTGTGATAGCGAACTACAGAATCTTTTAACTGTCAATTAACCATGACAATTAACCATGTCCCTAAAAAGTTTCTTGAAAGGGATGGTGACTCCACCAACTCCCTGGACAGTCTGTTCCAGTGCATTTTCATTCCTTCTAAGATTTGCATTTTTAAATATCCAACATGAACCTCCCTGCCACAACTTAAACTCATTACCTCTAGTCCTGTTGCCAGATACATGGGAGAAGATGCTACAGCATCCTTTCAGGTAGTTGTAGGGAGAGATAAGGTCTTCCCTGAGCATTCCCTCTTTCAGATTCAATGATCCCAGTTCACTCAGCCACTCCTCATAAGACTTGTGCGTTTTAAGAGAGGCTTTCCCCACATATTGCCCTCACAGTCTCCCTAATCAATTTCCTTATGTCTGAAATCTCAGGTTATTACTGAAATAAACACAATTACTCTAAAAGTTTTGGGGGAAACCTTGCCATTACTATTTGCAAATGTTCTTGCTCTTTTTTCCCCCCTGGTTTTAACCTGACATGTCATCTTATGATAATTTTTTTAAACAACATTTTGGTATTTCTAGGAAAATAAAGTAGTGGTTGGACAAAATATGATGTGTTCACCAGTGAACACTGAAATTCTGATTCCAACATGGAATGTCTTTCATCATATTGGAAAATGCAAATAAAGCCTTACTTCCTCCGCAGCTTTTCTCAACTACTTTTGAATTTTGCCAGTGCAAAACTGTATTCCTAGTTGCGATCCATGCCATTTCCAAAGATAGTGACAGACTCACTAGAGAGCCTATTAGATCTGTCCCAAGAGACAGAAGTGATGAGGCTTCTGATACATTAAATGTATTATCAAAATCATAAGAATGTAGGAATGCCAATTAAAAATTTGTTATGGTGCTCAAAATGGGCAATAAAAATATCTTCTTACAATGCCACAACCCACACATTTTCAGGTTTAACAGTAATTACTACACATCCATTAAGAAAATGGGTTATGGTTTTTGATAGACTGTCTGGTTTGAGGAAAAATGCGCTGTGCCAAGAAGTTAATGGTATGAGTGTTTACACAGGAGTGACTGGGATCATGATAATAAAGTTGAGAGCTGCATCAGGAAAATATCACCTCTTTTTGTCCTCTACATCTGCTTCGGGTCAGCTCTTGTTCTCACAGGCCAATATCTTTTTTGGTGGATTGTTCATCCAATACTGATTTGTTGTTCTTTGGGCTCTGGGCTATTTCTTCTTCTGAGGGTATTTATTTTACTAAAAAGCAAACACAATCAATAACCATTATTAGTGATTATAAAATTATTAGTAGTAATTATAAAATTCACACTGCAATACAAAAGATGTACCTATCATTTTACATAAGTTTTCTCAAATAACCTTAAATTGACTTACTCTTGTAATTGTAACAGAACAGCTACAGAGTTCAGTGCAAGAAAAAATTAATGAGGATTTTACAAAGAGCTAATTTATAGGACAATGTGCAAGTGTGAGGCCTCTGTGTATTAAGTTCCTTTTTCCTTCCAGGTGTAATAGTGACTTTGGGCCCAGAAGAGTATTTAGATGTCTGTATCTGGGATAGCACAGGTATCAAAGAGTTCAAAGTCAGTACATGTGCACATAGAGTTTTTGATTATAGTATCAGTGAAAGCAGCAGAACACTCCTTGATGAAGGCTGAATTCCAAATAAAGACCTCCTTTTTATAGCAATGAATTATTGTTTTGCTCCATACAGTCCAAATGAGGAAAACTACAAGGGGAAAAAAAAAAAGAAAAAAGCTGTTTGTTGCAGTGGACAGTTCACCTAAACTGCATCAAACTGCCTAATTAAGCATACTTGCAAAAAAAGCTTTTCAGTTTTAACACACGTTCCACATATTTAAATACTCTTCCTTACAGTTCTTCATACTTACTAATGTCATAGAGATCTCACTGATGAAGACGCTGATTGTACATTAAAAAATTCTGAAGAAAGTGGAAAACATTATGTAAGTGACAAAAAGGTACAGAAATAAAATATTTGCTTATTTGAATAGTCTGTCTGGAGATCTGCAAGACAGAAATGAAATAAAACCATGTCAGAATGTTCAACCTTTATCTGTTACATATGCTCCTTATAATACACTTCGTACTTCACCGAATAGTGGAAAATAAGAGTGGATAGCTCCAAATCATGAGAGAATATCCACTATCTGTCCCAGTAAAAGTACGGTAAAGCACATCACCAACAAATGGGAGAACAGCATGAAGGAAGTACGTAATCAGCATCTTTTTTTAGTTTGTAATATTGGGAATTAGTCACAAAGTGTACCCTGTTTACTGCAGGAAAGTACTACAGCAAAACAAACATCCTCCACAAGAAGGTGCTGGCTTTACTAATAGATTTCTGCTTGACTTAAATCTTGTCATCCATTAAACTCTGGACTATGTGAAAGACAGACAAGGCAAGCTTCTAAAAGTATTACTGTTCATGAGTCCCTGAGGTATTCAGCCAACCCCCAGCTGAAACCATCCTTTAGTGTCTCTTTTTGGCATTGCTCCAGAAGCATTACCAAATACATGAATTTAACCTTCTGCTTCATTGAAGGATAGCACTTGTGTAAGTGCATACTACTTCATGTCTGTGCACTACAGAGCAGGTACTAAACTCATCCAAAGGAAGCACTCCCCTTCTTCAAGGAGTTAGGGTACTGACCTCTATTATCAGGTGATCCAACTCTAAACTTCTCTAAAGCAGAGCATGGCTGGTCCCCAAAACTGTTTACTCTGTATAAGTGCTTATGCTCAAATAGTTCTTCCATACCTATGAAATAAGCTCATTAAAACTAAAACGTGCGATTTCTGTGCTTTTTTTTCAACACTCAAAATGTGTTCACGTGGTCTATAAGACCAAGCTTCCAGTTGTCCCTTCTCCATCTTGAAACTGTTCATCTCCAGAAGAAAAAAAGGAGGTAGTGCTCCAATATAAGTAGTTGAAATCTGTATCACATCAATACAGCACAGCAGGACTAGACAAATACTTAAAAAGCAAAAGTATTCTGGTCATATTACTATTCCCAGTACTAGATGAATAAATAAATAAATGTTTTCTTTTATTCTTTTACAGGGGGCTTCTTAATTTTTGTGTGTCACCTTTTGAATGAATTTATCCTCTTTGTGCTGAATGCTGCCAGAAAACCCAACAACACAAAATTCCTAGCAGTTCCTTTCTCAACAACCTTTTTTTCCAGCTCACTGGAAGCAAAAGCATCACAGTGGCTGGAAGGGCAGATGCAGCCCTTATGTTTTTGTTTTTTTTTCAATGGAGGGAAAATATATCCCTGTATTATGCCTCCCAGTGCAGCCTATTTCTTCTGTAATACAGCAGGAGTACAAAGACTTCTCAGTTTAACTGCTTTCAATGGAAGCAAGAACTAAGTTTAATCATTACTGGTTTAATTTCTACTCTTTTCTCCACACACATATATACTACTGAGCCCACAGGCAACAATAAGAACAGTGGGCTAATTCCTTCTGCCTAATATTGACTTTAACTAAATATTACCTTTTCCCTACTTAGCTAGGTGGCATGGGACACAAGAGTTATTTGAAAAGACTTGGGAGTTGTTTCAAAGTCGAATGCAGTAGAATGATTTTTTTCTGTGCAAAAGGAAAGACTGATTTTCTGCCAACTAGTTTCTTTGACTTACTCCTGCAATAGGACAGTCAAGATCTCATGACTGAAATGAAAATGAGCTTTCATTTACCCGACAGTAAAGAAGGCACAACTGCTCAACTAGTCATATGCCTACCCAAGGCTTCTCTGCAGCGCACATCTTGCAAAAATGCTTACAGTGTATTTACATAGTCTTTTCACATGGGAAAAGAAAAGGAGTTTCAGATGTTTGTGAGATGGTCAGTGTTGCTCAAAGACAAAATTCTGAGTCCCTGCACTTTTTATCCTTAAGAAGCTATTACTCCTTCTGAAACACTTATCTGGAATTGGTCACCCCAAGATAAAGAATAATGATAATTAATTCACTGCTGCAACAAGAGATGTGCATTAGAACTCAATTCTCAAATTTTATATGTAGATATAGATGTATAATATAGATATATATAAAATATATCTATATTATATATTTTATATATAAGAAATATACAACGAAAAATAATGCTCTAAAGATTTGGGCTTTTTTCTCCTTTTTAAATCTAATTGATGGGCAGATGCTTAATTAAAGCTAATGCCTACACACATGGGGATGGTTTTTATTTTGCAAAATCTAGTGAGGTAGGAGCAATACATAACAGGGGAAAAAAACTCTCTGCCATAGCGTGGAAGAAAGATGATAGCATTCTGTCTCCAATTAAATAAAAAATAAAATAATACATAAAAGAAGATACTAAAGTTCCTTTCAGAATGAATAGCACAGGCTCTAGATTTTAGAAATTCTGAAAATTTATACCAAAACTCTAAGTCAGTGGTTATATTCATAAAGCATATTGAAGGAAATGCCATTATCATTAAGCTTATTATTTTTTTTCTTAACTAATACTCCCAGTCTTCATACTAATCTTAGCTAAACAGGGATGGAAAGAAAGAAGAGATTCAGATTTCACGTATGCTAATACTGAAAGCCAGGAGAGTGATTAGGCTTTGTAAACAATGGGAAAAAAGAAAGCCACGGGCAGTTTGGTCAACACTTATTGTCATTCACAGGGGTGCATAACAGGAAAAACGCATGTAATAGAATCACACTCTAACTCCTTGCAACACAATATTCAGTCTTTAGCCTTTATGTTATCTTTGTTGCTTCCATCTTCCAGCAGCTGCCTTGAATTCTTGCTTCTGATAACACCATCCTTTCCCAATTCTGTGTTGCTACTTTCTTTACTAAAATATACTGCTTTTGAAAGTCCACTTCAAATAGATTTTCTCTTCATATAGGTTATACTGTGGTATAAGAGCTATTATGACAGTATATGTGGTAAAGTATGTTCTTGGTATTGAGTATGAATGCAGACATTAGACACTCACTGAAGAACTGAATGCATTCAGGGGTTGGTGGTAGTTCACTAGGGCAGTCAGACTGCAGAAAGACAGTGTTAGAAAGCACCTTCCTTATCCTTCTTGAAATGCAATCCCTTTGACAGAACTTAGAAACAGAGGATGGCTTACCTCTGCCACAATGAGGTGCTGCAAGCTATATTCTTCTCTAAAAATGGCTTGTCTCCAGTCTGTTCTCTTGCTACAATATGTCTTTCTTCTGCAATGGCCAGTTTTCATTTGTGCAATCAATTATTGTTCCCTTGAGAAACTGCTAGCTCCCTCAATTCATTTATCTTAAATTGGTTTGCCAGGGAGCTTTATTTACTAGTTGATAATTGAATCGACTTTTCCTAAATCTAAATTTTTTTGCTCTGCATGTTTATTTTTGGTGCAAATTGACTACTTCTAGACTGCTGCTATTGATCACAGAATCACAGAATTGTAGGAGTTGGAGGGGACTTCTTGAGATCACTGAGTCCAACCCCCCTGCAAAGAAGGCTCCCTACAGCAGGATGCACAGGTAGGTGTTCAGGAGGGTCTTGAATATCTCCAGAGAAGGAGAATCCACAGCATCCTTGGGTGGCCGGTTTCAGTGCTCTGTCACCCTCACTGTGAAGAAGTTCCTTTGCATATTGATGTGGAACTCCCTGTGCTCATGTTTATGGCCATTTACCCTTGTCTTGTCTCCACAGACTGCTGCAAAGAACGAACTTCAAAATTTTATGTTTATCCAAACAGAAAGAAACACAAGCCTGTATGCATTGCCATCACAGTAAAAACTGTCACCTGTTTAGATATAAACCACTGAAGCTGAGGTCAAGGTAAATGAAATGGTACTGTGTGGATAATAATGTGAAAAGATGGTGGAGACACCTCAGACCATGTCTCCATGTCTCATTCTCTCTATCATTTCATTATATGGAAATTACATCAGCCAAGGAGAAAATGTACGCCAACATCTGAAATTCTTTATAATGTACAACAAGGAAAAAAAAAACTTCTGGAATTGGTGGGCTAACAATAATATAATTCCAATTAAAAAAAAAAAAAAAAATGGAATCAGAATTTTCAGTTTCATTTCCAGGTAAGATTTTTTTACAAAACAAATTCAAATCTGATGTCAAAATCTCATAGGAGATTGGGGTACTTGTACTTCTTTGTTTTCTTCAGGTATTTTGCAGTTTTATTCTGCAGAATTTTGATATAAAGATAGTCTAGCTATAAAGGATAGTCTTTAAATAAAATTGAAGTTTTATGAATCATTACAGTTTCTATGGGCCATAGTACAAATTTTCCTTTGCTCATTTTCCAATGTAAAGTCTATTCACAAAAATGTCCACATGCCTTTTTATGATGAGGAGGAGGGGGAGTAGATATATAGGTTTATTTAAATGAAAATTATATGCAGAATACAGAGATAAAATTGGTTCATTGTTAAGTGCCATAAGAATGAATTTGACCTGAATATATGAGATTAGAAACTCCAGCAGTGAAATTATCAAAGTAAAATTACATTTGCTCTCTTAAACAGTCAACTGTTAATAAATACACTAAAACATACACACAAAATAATTAAAACCAGAAGCAGCTGTCAAGTTTGCAGCATTCATTTGTTCGTTTTTGATTTGTTCTCCTCCAAAGAAAAAGCAAGCAAGCCATAGATTACTGTGTAGCTTCTGAATTCAATTGGTGACAAGAAAACAAGCCACAGAATAATGCAAGCAAGAATGTGAAATCACAGGTGCATGAGCCGTTTGTTTTTGTTGGGTTTTTTTCCTTTTTTTTTTTTTCCCTAACAACATTTTAAGAAAGTCTGATTTTGATAAAGTGAATAAACAAAAGTTTTCATATAAACTGTACTAGATTTTTTGCTTGGCTCATATGTTTCTTCTCCAAGGACATTTTAGCATTTTATCTTAGATCTAGAGTAAGAAATTAAATGCAACTTGATTAAGACAGTTTAAAGACCTGTCACTACAGACTAGCATTGGATATGCTATAAAGTCAGGAACATCTGCTGCAGTAACATGAAGGTTTAGCAGAATATAACCACATAGTACAGAGTTGTTTAATGTTACATAATAAAACTGACATGCTTTAATCCTTTTTTTATTGGAGTTACACACTGAAGGGCATTCAACTGTGGGTATGTCTTTCACCTGGCTCCTTCAAGCTGGATCACCCTGGTAAGTGGCAGGGAGGACTGCTCTTCACAAGTGAATGCACAGAAACCTGATATTTATAGCAATAGACAAAATGATAAACATTGTCTTTGAAGTTCAGGTCAGTAATCATCAAAAAACACTGATGAACGTTTATGCATATCAAATTGTCTTTTTAGGAGTTTAAGATAAAGTGAATGTTACTGCATAGTATGCTGTCCAATGGAGGTCATTGCAAAAGTCAGGACTTACCTTTCTACCAAAATTCTAATTAGGGAAAAAAGTGAAGGGGAAAGAGGAAGAAAGAGGAGGAAAGAGGAGAAAAAATATTAAAAAAAGAAATAGTAAGTTTTTTACAGAGTATTTTTCTGTAGAAGTGAAACAAATATACAAAAATTCAAAAGGGCTAAAGGGATAGGCTAGCCATACTGTAATCAGACTTCATTTACTTATCTATTACTGCCTGATAGATTTGGGAATGTTTTTTACCAATATTTTTTATTTCTAATTTAAAAAAAAATAATAATAAATGTAACTGTTGGAGAATATATATTTCCTCTATGTAACAGCAACATTTCCTATTGTCTGTGATAAAAGTTTTTCAGTTTATTTTTCTCTGTGAGATTACATAAGGTTTATGCTAAGACCCAGGGAGAATGCAGAAGAGAGAGGAGAAGACACAATGAAAAACACAACAGTGTTTTTTAAAGGTTATATTTTAGAGTAAATATTTCAGGAGAAAAAGAAACTGAATTGCAATCACAGTCCTACCTAGATCTCTGACTAGGAGTGTCCCTGGAAGGACACAGCATACCTGAGCTTTGCTGATGGCATGCCTCAGTTCACTAGCCTTGGACAAATGCTGAGGATGAGATTTTGTCCACTTATTAGTAATAGAGGAACTCTATGTAAAACTCCTTCTTTCTTCCATGTTAGGTTTTTAATATTGAGAAATTGGTGAGTCAGCAATTTAAGCGGCTATTAGTTTCTAGAAGAAGCAAGGTTATTAATCAAGGAATAAGAAAGACATCTTGTTATGAAGTAGTATTTGAACTGAGTTTCACCTCTGAGAACCTCTGTGGCCACTTTTAAACTTGTGACTACTTTTATTCTATAACCAAAATGATAAAAATAATAAATACATAGGTTATATAGACATACAAGCAAGTATGCAGAAGCCAGCACTAAAATGTTTTGCCATATTAGGAAATCTGTAATTTCTGTGAAATTTAAATTCTGATGTCTTGCTGAGACAAGGAGATGTTTTGCAACATAAATAATGAAAAGAACTTTGAGTGTGAATGTCACAAATAGGACAAGGAAAGTAAAGGAGAATGTAAATAAATAAATACTCTAAACGGGTTCTTAGATAGGTTCTTTACTGTTATTAATAGAAGCAGTTTCCTCATTTCAAGTATATAATATTATGTACCCATCTCTTTTTATTAGGTATGAGTTATTCATGATGAGTTTCCAGATTATGTTTAAGACAGAGTGTTCACAACAAAGTGCACACCCAGCATCAACCTCTATTACGTGTTGTCCGAAAAAAAAAGGACAAGATTTGGTGAAAGGTGTGTTAGATTTAAGAGCTGTCTGTGTTAGTCATTTGTCTGATCTAGAGCTTTTGTAAACTTGATAAACACAGCCTCCTGTTGGGGATGGCCCAAAGATATATCTTGCCAAAGAGAGAAAGGATCCTAATTTCACAATTATTCTTTTCCTGTACATGCTGGTGTAAGAATAGAAGAAAAACTGTTCAGAGCAGAAGCTGTGGAGTAAGATAAACAGCATGAGACCCAAGGTCACCTCTAGAAGAAGAGAGAACATCTCACGGCTCTGATTGGATAAATGCCTGTGTGGACAGTTGAAGAGTGTTTTGTAGAATGCTCTGTTAACATGTATAGGTGGATGGGAAAGTTGTAGGGGTGTATGGAAAAGCTAGAAAAAGAAAGCTTGTGAAGGTATGTAAGTGATGTGAGAACTTGTAATAAATGATTTGGATCATTCACATCTGAGTCCATGCATCAGACGCTGCATGCTGGAGTTTATTACACTCACCACCTATTAAATTGCACAGTCCATGCAATGCAAAGTCCATACAAGAATGGATTCTAGATATATTTCTTAATCTTTTCCCATTTATTCTGCAGG